>JAQFZE010000634.1:0-24028 GCA_034695245.1 Dicyrtomina saundersi | reverse complement strand
TGTTATTCTAAATGATTTTTGCATGTCTACTATGAATTCAGATTAATTATACTAAACTAATTAGTTCGTCGTAATCTCGTAATCTGTATTTTTTTTTGAGTACATACACCGTTGGTTGTATGTTCATAGTTCATGGATGATAGTTCATGGTATTTTGACTGTTACTATTTCATAGCATTTTGTATTGTATTTTGTTATTATTTTTTTTCTCCATCTCTTACGTTTACAGTATAATGCCGAGAAACACGGGAAGGATATTCATCCAGGGCTGGTCCCAAAATTATGGATGTTTCATTCCCTCATTCAATTTTTTCTTCAAATGAGTATAGTCTTTACTCCCATGTTACTCTATGGCACTCAGGATGATCCAGAAGATGAAGACATGCGGAAAACACTCAGAGAATTTTACACATATGAATTGGTTAGTGCTATCTTCAAATTATTTTTTATTTGGGGTGTGTCATCCACATTGCACGGAGCGAAAACATATAGTCAGGATGGACCATTGGTAACAAAGGATATGGAAAAGTCCGAACATTACTAAAAAAAAGTGACGTTTGTTAAATTATTGTAAAAATTTTAAGAGAGAAACAACAACAACAACAACAACTATTATTATTATTGAATTATTACTAAATGCATACTACGTATATTATTATACATATATACTTATAGATATATATTGTAATTTGTATGACTTTACGACAGTTCATTACAAAATACAAACACAACTTGTTTTTACCCGATTTTTAGACTGCGTGCATTTGTATAAATATATATTATACTAACTTATTATGAGAAATAATGTCGACATGTTAGAAGTAATACAACATTTTATTAATAAGGTACGTAATCATTGCTTTCTTGTTTCCATTTTAATGACTTGAACAAATGATAATTGAAAAATAAAAATAACTATTTTCTACTGTAATTGTATTGTGTGACGATTTGTTTTAAAAATTCTTTTTTACAAATTTTTCCACAAAAAAAAATTATTTATTATTGTGTATTATACGTATTACATGTTTTATGTAAACGAGGATTCATATTATTATGTATTACAACATTCATCACTTCTTTGAGTTATTTGCCCGAGGAATACATTACACAGGTGCATTACCATTTTTGCTTTGTCTAATGCTAAGTAAATGTAATCCAATTTAAAAATAATTGTAAGCTCATGAAAACAAGTGCGACACACTGCCACATGACGTTATCATTATTTCATTTGAAGAAGCCGGCTGACGTACAGTACCAATCATGGGATTGGATATACAATTACATACAAGGTACTAGATGAAGGTCATTTGCTGATTTTCCTCGTGAATGCTAAACTAAAATATATAACATTTTTGTAAACGTTATACTGCGTGGTGCACAATGCATTCGCAAATGAGTAAATACAAAATCATACGTACGAGTACGTATATACTGTTCTGTAGACAAATACACGTACACTTCACATCAATATATTTCCAATCGAAATCTCTATAGATCAGGTCACTTTTGTATTGTTCATAGTCATTAAATACACTTCAAAATAGTTGGTATTGATTTTAGTTTTGGCCTTATATTATTGGGATGCGAGAAAGGGAAAGAGAGCTCTTTGGTATATAGGATATAGGAGTTTGGGCGCGATACAATTAATCATCATTATTATTCATTCTGATTCAAATGAGACAATACAATACATAACTTCCATGCAGTCATATTCGATTTCCCAATTTAAAACACCCATTGAATTGCGTAAGAGAAAAAAAATTTACATTATAATTACTTATGCACAACGCTATGTTCACACACTAATTGACTTGATGATGGAGTTTGGTGAAACTTACGACTTGTTTACAGCTGTCACGTCACGACATGATTACTGTCACATTTTGTTTTTGCAATGTATTAGTGTTAGTGGTAGATGTACTTATAATATTCGGTTTTTCTATTGTAAGGCAATGGGTGCATATGTGTATATGTGTATCATAATATGTATACCTTCCACACCATAGTAACAGCGTATAAGCAATCGTTATCGACATGGACATGGAAATGCATCACATTAGCTTCTTTGTAGGACGGAATATAATGGAATAATTTCGATTGTGTTCTCTGTAACCGCAGTGACACACTTGACATCTTAATTTTCAAGTTTATTTATGTATAGTCGTTGTACTGGGATTCTGGGATTGGACGTACATTTTTAACACTATAGGGCAAACGAGGCCTGTCTGATGATGATAATGACGTGAGACCGTAATTGTAGTAGTAGCTAGGTAGTTGAAAAAAAAACGTATACCTGGTTTTTTAAGTAAACAAATAAGGACAATAATGTGAGGAACTGACAATGTGAGTGATTCCTACTTAGATTTACTTACAATACAATACTATATAGGAAACAAGGTTGTGGACGGAAATTGATTTTGAGTTAGCTGTTACTGTTTTTACTTGTTCTGGCAGAGAAAAAAAATGCTGAATACAGCACCATACCATGCCATAGTCATATCAATCGATTGGACTGTATTGTATTTCATTAACCAATTACAATATAAATACTGGGAGGCGAAACCGTGGAGTTGGGATTGTGTGCGCGGTGTAATGGGATGTGATTCTGATGTCTGTGTGGATGTCCTCATGTGACTCTGTATATGTACTAAATAGTGAATAGTTTTTAATCAGTCAAATCACCCTTCACCCCTGGGGAACACTATTCAATTTCCAAGAGTTGGAGTCCATTTGACTTTCTGCTCCTCCACGTGGACTGGACGAGGAGAGAGTTGGAGAATATTTCTGAGTTGTTGGACTTGTTGTCGTTGTCGTTGTCATTGTGGAGGCGGAGAGTTGATGACGTCGAGGATTGGGTGTAATTCTCGCATATTGCTTATTCAGCCCAATAAATAATTCCCATTGTGACAGTGCTTGATTTTTTTCTCCAAATTCCTTCAAAGTAGCCTCTAGGATGGGTCGGATATGATGTAATTTCGAATGACAAATTGAAGGAAATAGATGATGAAGTGGATGATCTCCAAATGTGACCAAATTTACGAAGAGATTGTCACTCACTGAGTCCGCCTTACTCTTTGTTGCATCCAGCTGACAGAGCCTACACACAGCACACATAACCACGTACACATAGAATAGACAACAAACAAAATATTAGCCTCATAATGATCCATAAATACCCTCCTCATAAATTTGATCTTTCCTCACGACAAGAACAAGGAAAATAAACTTGAATGTCCACTCGTCTACTGTCTTCACGGGCAATGACAATAAGATCTACGACTCCATATACGATCATCAGACCCATATGACAGAGTCAATATCATATTGAACCAACTTTATGAGTCTAAGGGAAAAAAATATAATTAAATGGAATAATCATGTACCCAAAGTCTGGGTCCGGTCTTGCTTCATCTCCATCATGGAAACTATCCGGATGATGATGACCCGCTACGAAGCCAACGAGGATTAAGCCATATGCACTCACTCCATGAAGTAAGAGCCATGTTTTACATCCAGACTGCCAAATCAAAAAATAGAAAAAAACATCATTCAACAAAAATTAATTGGACGAAAGTAATCGAAATCGAGAGCGAATAGAATTTCAGAATTTTGTCATTGAAAAAGAAAAAAATATAGAGAACTTTACTTAATGGATTTTTTTTTTATTTCTATCATATTGTAGATTGTAGAATTGGCCGTTCAAGCTGCAATACCAAGTCATACGTCAAGATGCCTTTTTGAGCAGTGCAAATTGTAATATCTGAATTTGGTTTCTTATATGGTTCATTCAAATGTCAACGTTTTTTCAGTACACTTACCGTTAGAGCACTGATTTCCTAAGACGGACATAATTACACACATTTTGCGCAGTAATTGATTCCGTCCAAATCTTACTTTTTTCTTGGAAAAATTTAAATATGACATTTTATTTTACTAACTTATTACATTTGAGACTAGAATATAGAACTTCTTGAAATACAGATACTAGATTTGGCCTGATTTAAAAATGTTCAAAATCTGACATTGCTTCTTGAACAGAGCCACTCCCCTCCGCTCTATTCCTCTTACCCAGAGTGAAGGTGCAAAATAGGAGAAGAGAGCTAATTCAAGGAGTGGAATAAAATTCTCCGGTCTGACTTTATATTTCCTTAAAATGACGGAGTCAATCGTGCGCTGAGCAAAGGCAGTAATACTCCCCAAGAAATAGGCTAAATGACCGTAGATAAAAACTCCATATCGCTGGAGCCAAGATTTTGATTGTGTTGGGAGGAACATGAGGATGGGCTCCGCCATTGTAATTTCCAAGTCCTGTAAATGATAAAAAGATAATTATTGCGATTTTTAATTGGTTTTACTAAGAAGAGAGGTATGAAGTACAAAGTATGGGCATTCATATGTACTTTGTAGATTCTATTCTACCCAGCAGCACCAGCACATTATATTATATTCTAATATTCTTATATAGGATGGAAGCTAAAGAACATCACCACACTTATTCTCTTTTGGTACACTAATACTCTACTTCCTTCTGTCCTGGCCCTGATTAAAAACTGTGTGCATGTGGTGGTGCTGGGTGATGGTATACACCGTATATCTGTATAGTAAAAGATACTGTGAGGGGGAACTCTCATCTTATATTTGTATAATTGTGCACATAATATAATCACCCTCTCCCCACACAATCTTCATGAGAAACCCTACTCTTCAAAGTTCTTCTTTTTTTTTCTTCATCTCTATTCCTAATTGTAAACGAGGAGACATGGAAATTAATCGGCAAGTGAGCATGAAGAGAGCAGAGGAGGAAAGAAAAAGGGTCACGTTTACATAATAATAATGCACTGTGCTGATACTTTGAAAACTGTGTGAAAGCCTATCTATGGACGCGAAGGAGTGTGGAGTGTGTTTGAATTTGAGCTCAGCGTTGTCATCCCCGTCGTCAACGTAGCGGAAGTCCATTATTAATTTCTCGTGTAAAAGGAGGAAACTCAAAAGATTTTATTGTTTTAAGTACTACTACCTATATAATACGCACTCCGTTTAGTTTTATAGTTCACTTCATTTTTAGTTCTATTCTTTCTCGATGGTGCTTCCACCTTAAAATATTCCTTTACATATCTACTATCAGAACTACTACTACTATGTATGTATACCAAGCGGATACCACATTTATAAATAAATTACCTATATCTATAATGTGGAACACAGAATACAAATAAATTCAAAGTTTGTCTATCTGATAGTCTACGCTATTATATGTTTACTACCTACATATTAATAATACTAAAAATTATCAGGGCACAATTAAGTGCCATTACCCTTCGTGTAAGCTCACATTTCTATTCAATGCCTTTCAATCCAACATATTTGCATTGCAAATAAGGAAGCAAATATTTTATTACTCACTTTTTAAGGATGAGTAGTGAGTTAAGAACCTGCAATTTAAATTCCCGCAATTTCTAATCAATGTAATTTGTGTCGCGGTAATTAAATTTACAAATTAAATATAACGGATTTTTATATTTTTACTGCATTATGTAATATTAATATTTCCTGGATATTAAATAATGTGATTTGTTTTTATTATTTGCATTTATTAAATTTAGCTTTGTGGGTACTCGCGGAGTAATATCGCATATGTATAATTAGTATAGCATTCCGCGTATATTATGTCATATATTATGTATACAAAAAAATCCTGTCGGAAAGTCCACTAACGTAAGTAAGTAAGTAAGGAAAATTTACACTAGAGATAATACTGTATAACGAGCTGAACTTACGAGGAGTGTGTTGGTGTACATATGATGACTCAGTGTATGACTGGTTTTCCATTCGTAGGAAGACATGAGACTTAAGTCAAAATAATACTGTCTCCAGTTATCCCGAATGTGAAAAAAATTATGAGCGGATGTTGTAGACATATCTAAGATAATCCCCGCCAATACTACCACTCCTATGGATTCCGTGTATGCCCCAAGTACTCCGAGCAGAATAAATAGAAGAGCCAGTGTGTCTTGAAAATACTTGACAGAGTCGGTGGGGTCCGTACCCACTCTCTATACGCACATAATATATATTAATAGTAGGACATTTAGACATTATTATACAATCCTGACGTTGAGCAAAACATTATCAGAAATATATACGATTATAGGAGGTTCTCAGTGCATAGTACAATATACCTGCCTATATATAGTACTTGGCTCATTCATACCTCTCTCATAGGTAATATATTTTATTATATAGTAAAAACTAGTTCCGGGAAAAAAAAGATATTCATATTTCATGTACTATGTTCAGATCTGAGACTGGATATGGATTGGGATATGGATTTTATTACATACCTATACCTACCAACTTACCTAGGTACCTAAAGGTGAGTTTGGAAGGAAGCCCGCGTACTTCCTTCCCTTTATAGGTATAGGTATATAGTTACATGGACTTTGTCTTACTAGGTAGGGGCGCTTAGAGATAGGGATAGAAACAATTTCGTTTTCATTTTCATTTTTCTATGTATTCTCCTCTTTAACCATATTCATATAGTAGGGTCTCATTTAGTCTAGGGCTCTGGCTCTGGCTCTGGCTCTGGCTCTGGTTCTTGTACTGAATCGAGACTAGATCTAGAGTATTAACAAACCATGGCTCGACTCAATCAATAAAATAGAAACATTACAAACGAGTAGTAAATTACTACTCGCTCGGGCGGTGGTGGTAAGAAAGGGAGAGAGTGAGAGAGAGAGAAAAAAAAATTGAATACTCATATAAAATATAATGAAAAAAATATTAAAGTTGGGAGGGAGATGGAAATGGAAGCAGAGACCAGGAGGGAAGTATGTGTAAGTATATTAGTATGGTGTTGTGTCACCACGTTCATTCGTTCGTCGTCTCCCTCCGTCTTGGAACTTGGAATTGAACATGGTAAATACGGGGAAAAGGGACGAGGGAGCTGTAGTGTACTGTGTAGGAGTGGTGCTAATAGTAGTAGGTTGTAGTTGTAGTTGTAGTTGTAGTTGGAGGGAGACGAAAACACATGAGATACACATGATTACTTCACCGACATGTATTGAGTAATCATGCGACAATTCGGAGGACTTTCAGGTAATCATAATGACAACGACAACGACAAGTTGGGAACGGAGAGAGAATAGCTCACGATTAGCTCTTCTATGTCATTGTCATTTAGGAATTACGAGTTCCATTATCATTACATGATTACCAAGATACACTCGGAATTACGCTCGAGACGATTCTGTCAAAAGTTGGAGCTGCGGTGCTGGTCCCAGGATATCAAGTTAAAAGGCGGGTAGTAGGTACAAAATAGTTGTCCATGTGAGTAGGTAGGTAGGTAGGTGGGTTAGGTAGTAGGTACTTGTACTTGTAAAATGTGCAAGACAAAATTGTGAAAGGAAAATGCAGTGAATAAGCACTATGGACATTAAACACATGGGTAGGTTCCTACATACTATGATAATAGTCAGATACCGAAGCTGAAGTGAAGCATTTAAGGCCCGGACTCAGGATTTATAAAATACGGGTTTGGTGCTATCTAGTACGTGGAGTTGGCTAGATGTACCCTGTACCTTGTACTCTTTCAGCTTGTTTTATCAGTAATCAGTAGTTGTCGTTGTACTCGCAATTATTGTGCGGGTAACCGGTAACTGAAAGTCCGAAAGTACCATAGGACCATCAACCAACCAGCAGCGAGCACGGAGACGAGGAAACAAAAACTCGGGACTGAAAACTGTGAAATGTATGTACTATGTACGACTTCAGCTTGATTTGATAATTGAATATAATTTTGGAGTAATTTTAATTTCAAAAGAGATAATGATGTGTAATTAAATCTTTCAAGAACATACATTCATATATTCATATTCAAAAACAGGGAGTTATTAATGAAGGAACATTTGCTTCAAATTTTGGTTTGGGCTTGATGGAGAAGTAAAATGTACTGTAATGTAATGTAATGCAAACCTCATCCCTAAACCGACTGAGTCCATAGGTATATAGGATAAATACTATACCTTGAGGACGGGTTCAATGCGACGTTTCAAAGTTTTATAAAATCCATTTTGATGGAAAGTGTAGGGTGAGTTTCTTGGAGTGTCCGCCTTTTTCACATAATACTTCTCCAAAATTTTATATACAGAGTCAGTATTAATAAGATGTGATGTCTCAAATGCTTCCGTAACGTCAGTTCCACGTGTTAGTTCAATCCAATCCGATCCACCTGGATGCTTGTGTATGAATTTCTCCAAGTCATACAGTTTATCGTGAACTCTCCAGTAATTCCCAATATTGTCATCCCTTCTTTTCGCTGGAAAACATTTATATATTCGAATGCGTTTAAAATTATATTATTGTTTTCAACGGTACCGTCGTACCGTATATCCCATATTAATGCTCGGGTCTGAAATACTACTCTGCTCTGGTCTGAGAGGTCCAAAATTGAATAATAGTACGCGCCGGGTGAGCTGTTATAGGATATACGGTAGACTCCTAATGGGATTTTTCATAACTTAATAATACTGAATGGCAATAACACCATCGTTCGACGTAAGTAGCATTGTTATTGCTATCGTAGATAATTTCAATGATTATACTATGCATAGGTAGGTAATATCATTTATTGTAATATTCCAGTGAATGTAATTTCTACACAGGAACACAATAGTACACAAACACATATTTTTTCTTTAGATTGTAAGTATATACCTACCTTCAAGCCAACGGTAGGAATTTTGGCTGAGGACGTTCCTTTCGCCAGTGTAATTCCATAAACCCGGCAAACTTGACTGTACCTTAATGTGATTCCCTTCAACTTTCGGCTTGGATGTCTCAACCAAATTCTTCGACTCAAAGTTTCTCGATTTCATTCTTAATGTATTTATGATTATTTAAACTTTTCTTATAATAATTAAGTCACTTCACTTCGTATTTTCGTTTGTTATAACTTATCTCCATTCGGATTCACAGTATTTAATTAATTATATTTGCACCAACAACAGAGAGCTGAAAAATATTTTTTCAATACACTTATGCTTGAGATCAAGTGAATTTAATTAGTTGAGTGTAATTTTGTAATAATTTCAGTTTCAATTTTCCTTGAGTACAGAGCAAAGTTTGGAAACATTTAAAGAAGTGCACACAGAAGGAAACTTAGAAATACACTGCAAATAAAATAAATAACTAAATAAAATTAATTATATTGAGATAATTTATTATTTTTGTGAGGGATTTGAAAGACAAGCAGTCATATGATGTCTGATATATTTGAAGCGTCAGACTGCACAATCTCACTCTACTTGAAACTGACTGAAACAACTAACTGACTGAGCAACAGAACATGCAACACTACATTTTCAAGTATGCCTAATCTTCTTCATCGCATATACATATTATATAATATATAATAAAAATATAAGTACTTTTACTACAGGCGATACTAGAAAAATTGCAATGACTTCCCACCGTATCGTGCCGATAATGACAACAATACTATTTCTGCATAAATTTTGAGAGACATCATTAAATGGCCGTTAAAATAGAGATGAATGTGTTTAAATGAAAAATACCTCTATCGAAGTTCTGAAACATCATTAGCAACATTTAATAGGCATCCTTATTTATCTTCCTCTTGATTGTATATAGAATATAGAAGAGTAAAACTTAATCCACACTTACGCTTGAACTTATTCCTCCAATTTAAACACCAATTTCAACATGAGGGATAGGAGTAGTGGCAGTGCAAAATGTATGATGCTGTTCATTCAATTAAACTGCTACTTGAGCAAGAGGCTCTCCTCATCTACATTGGATTCTATCTTCTATATAACAATAACAATATAATGACTTCACAGTATTTGCCCAAAGCCTTAGTGCGTAGTAGTAGAGGTGGAATTAGTCGTCGTCCCTGTGACTGTACTGCATGGACATAGCGAATGCATTCGTTTTTTTTACCATTTAATAACCTTCAAAATAAATTAAGCTAGCGCAAACCTGTTTCTCATCCATGCAAAAATCCTCCACCAAAAATGAAAGCATCCACAAACTTAAGTACATAGAGACAGAAGCATTTACTATCGAAGACACAGAGTCATAGGATGATCTCAAAATCTGAAACTAAATCTAAACGAGATGAGGAAATTATATGGCTGTGCTGTGGGATGAAATGCAGTTATAAAATAACAGAGTTCAGCAATTAAATTTGCGGTTACTTACACCTTTAACATAGGGGTAGGGAAGTCTGAATCTTCCATTTTGTGAAGCCCATGATAAGACGTAAAAGTTAGTACTGACTAGTGAGATCTACGATACGAATTAAACAACCACATAGCGTAGCAAACCTCAGTTTCAAAAATAAAATATTAAACCTCAGCATCCCCGGAACGTAATTAATAACTCTAATATAACAACAACAACAGTCAGTAACAACTTGATGAGTTTTTAATAATGTCGTTAACTCCAGTTAATGAAATAAGTCTATATGTCTATAATATTGTTTCGTGGAGTTAAAAAAAAGTTTGCTTGTCCTTCTAAATTTCTCGCAGTATGAGAAGCACTTAAATAAAATATTAGAAACTAGTTTACAAGTTTTTCCCTATCAAAATATGAATACTCATCCACACCTGCACCCTTTAATTTCTCATGTTTGTTATTGTTTTTGCATTGCAACTGACAGTGAATTTCATTTGAAAATATGATTTAAAGCAACATACTGTTATTACTTACATGCACAATATGTAGAAAACAGCTAATAGCGAAGTGGAAGAAAACTACAAGATTGCCCTTCAATGGCACTCATGCATATTTTGATTCTGGCCTGGCGCCATGAAGCTATTCGATCAAATAAAATATGAGCAAAAAATACGCAATTTTTAAAATCCTGATTACTTGCTTCAAATTTAAAAAGCAAAATATACAACAAAAACCAAAATATCTGAAGCTTTTAAAAAAAAATAAAGGGTATAGGAAGTACATAAATATATAAATAAGAACACCGAATCGTAAATAATCATTGTTATTTTGTTAATTTTTAAAACGAAATTTTATTTTTATAATTGTCTCTGTTCATGCCATTTTAATCATTTTCCAAACCCTCGAAGGATTGAAAGTAAAACTCATTTTCTAGGTAATAATATAGATTGAGGTACATGTAATATATAATCTTACGTTAGTTTGTATTAATACCTCGAGCTTGTTGTCCCTTTACCTATGGGAGCATAGTCTTATCAATACTGTAATCTGAATTGAAATGACTACAATATATTACTAAACCATAATCCCATTCGTGACTATATTCAAAATCAAACGAGGCCACTCTCAGAAGGAGTTCAGAGTATTGTTCCCCCTTCTCTCAAAGAAATATTTTTATGAAAAGAAAAAGACAATATATTTACTTATTCTTTTTCAATAATGTGGGATGTGGGAGTGGCTCAGTTCTTGCCAACTGCTTGTGCATTCCCAGGAACAATTGAAATTGTGGCATGGGAGGGAATTGTTCTTCAAACTCTTTCAAAGTTTCTTCATAAGCATCTTTTAAATAATGTAATTTTGAGTGGCAGACGGTCGGGAAGAGATGATGAAGGGAATGCTCACCAAATGTTGTCAAGATAACAAAAAGTGTTTGATGAATGTCATCGGATCGGTCCCGAATTGCATCCAGTTGGCATAATCTATATAGAGTTTATTGAAAATTATAGTTATAAGACACGAGCGAGCACACAATAAAGAGACACAAAACGAAAAAAGTTTGCCAGGGACCATTATGGAAAAAATCAAAAACGAAACTCAAGCTGAAAAACTTTCTATTGATCATAAGAAGATAAAAGTACAATAGAGGGAAAAGTCTTACCCAAAGTCAGCTTCTTTTCTTGCTTCATCACCATCGTGGAAGCAGTCGGGGTGATGATGGGCTGACCCACCCACAGCCACCAGCCCAAACCAATATGAGGAAACCGAGTGGATGAACAACCAGGAGAAAAAGCCCGTCTGTGTGATAACAAGAACAATGAAATATAGATTAGTAATACACACAATGAATTTAAAATCTTGTAGTTCCGCCTCCCCCCACATTTTCACCTTACTTACAAGGTGTGGATTTGTGGATTAAAATAATAATAATGGTATATTACACTTGGAGACGGGGCAATCATCATCCAGACCACGAGTTGAATCAGAACAATGAGATTCTCAGGACGGATTTTTTGAGTTCCATTCAAGATGGCCCGAACTCTCTTGATCAGATCTATGAAAAAGCTTACGCAGTAAAATACTTGAGCGTACACTGCAGGGACATAGCGTTTAAAAAACGTCTTATCTTTGGGTAAGAATTCGAATGTAGGTTCCAGGTTAGAAATTTCAATGTCCTAAAAATCAAATTCGAATTATTAATTTTCAGATTTTCAGATAATTTTTTTTTCACATAATTTATAATTTGCATTTGTATCGGTCTACCATAATTGTATTAGTGTAGAGATGATGACTGATAGCATGACTAATCTGGTACTCAATGGAGGAAAGTAGACTGAGATCATAGTAAAATTTCCTCCAATTATCTCTCATGTGAAAAAAATTATGGGATCCAATGATACACATAGCTAGATCGAGTCCAGCCAAAATTTGAAGAATTGTGGAATTTAAATAAACTCCAAAAAAGGACAGGAGGACGAATGCCAAACCTAAGGCATCTTGCATCACCCTGATTTTCAGAGTCGAGTCCGTTCCGTATTTCTGTACCAAATTACAATAATAATTTATCAAAATTACAATAAAAACAATGTCAGTTTGACGGAGCATGTTATTGTTTTCGGGAAAGACAAAGAAAAGTTATATGACATTTTGAAATATACAATGCAAAAGTCAAAACTTATAAATGATAAATGTGTTGTGCAAGGGCATCATCTAAAAAGGTTCAAGTAATCACCGTTAAAATCGGCTCAACTTTTCTTTTCAAAGTCAAGTAGAATCCGTCAGGTTTAAATGTGTATGGAGAATTCCTGGGAAAATCAGCATCACTAACAAAATATTTTGCCAGCGTTTCCTCAACTTTTTTCACATTTACAGTATGGGAGGCTTCAAAAGCCTCGGTTATGTCCGTCCCTTGAGTTAATCGGATCCAGTCTGAGCCTCCAGGATGTTTGGAAATAAAACTTTCTAAATCGTACAGCTTATCATGGACACGCCATAATTTACCAATGTTATCGTCCTTCCTCTTTCCTAGAAAGAAAAATATTAAACATCTTTCTGGTTAATATTTAATTTTTTAACCTTGACAAGTCATCTCCCCTCTGTTTTTCGGGGAAAATGTGTCGAAAACACTTTTTTTTATTCGATCAGAAGCCCCCTCCCCACTATAATGAAACATTGCTCCACGTTTTGAAATACTAATAAAATCTTTTCTGGTTAGTTACAAGTTAAAGAAAAAGTTCTACATTAAAGATTGACAGGATTACAAAGTTTGAAATGAAATTCTTTGACTTTAATACCTTCCAGCCATTGGTATGAATTTTTAAAGGGAATATCTCTATCCGCCGGATATTTGTAAATCCCTTTGAAACTGGATGGATTTTGTGGCGAAAGGGCCGGAACACCACCGTCTCGAGGAGCCATTTCCGTTGTCAGATTTAAAAACAAAGAACAATTATTGAACTATTTGTATATATGCTAAAAGTGTCCTTTCCTTCCACTAAGTTTACTTTATAAAATTTTATTAAAGTTAGCAGCAGCAGCAGCTCAGTCCTCAATTTATAGAGATAAACTAAATTTAAATAAACTAATACAGTCTACCTCACGCGACGATCCTTTCTACACTAAAATGATGAATAGAAAACAGAGTATCTTATTAATTACCAATGACATTTGCTTGACATTAAGATTATATTATTGAGCCAGTCCTCATAATGTATGTACGTAACAGTAAGTATTTATAAAATTTCCAAAGTCAACAGTTATGGACTTACAAAGATAAATATTTGGCGTACATAATTCGAAAAAATAGAAATACATAGCTCCAGGTTATAATGTTGTTTCTTAGCAGTCATGCTACTTTATAAACTTGTGACTCCAGTGGACTGGTGAGTTATATGTACCTAAGCCTATAGTGACGGCCATTCTCTAATCTGATTATGTTTTTTATTATGTGATATTTAACCAATATAGTGAAGCCCCGCCTTGTGTGTCACATCATAACCATAATAACCCAGTGCAGATATAATGAGTGCATATATATACATAATCTATAATAACATGAGCGGAGAAGGATTTTTTGCTAAGTTTCTCATGATTACGATTATTTTTGCTGACATTTTAATTTAGTATAGAGATGCAACAAAACAACTTATCGTTAAGCAGAGCACAGTTTAAAAAATAGTTTACAGCTTTCTCCCTCCCATCTCCCCATACCAATGCATTGGATGAAATGTAAATTAATAATATCTTCTTCTATAGAGTTTTTTCTGGACAACTTCAACCTCAACAGCCCGACGTAATCTCATATAGTGATATCATTATATAATTAGCTTATTCGAGTAATCCTGTTGACAAGATGAAGATCATCGATATTATTCATATTTTAGGAACACATCTTAAAGGTTACAGACTTGGCACGGTGGACAAGATAGCAGTTGACCTTAAAAAAATTTTAGTTTGATAATTCGCATAATACGGTGCTATACCGCGGTCTGACTCGAGTTGTCGTCTTGTTGATAGTAAGTATATTAGGAACACTACTGATACTGTCACCACTGCGAACTACTTTTCAACTTAAAGTTAGCCTGAAGTCAAGGTCATGTATTATATTATGCAAATAAACCCATTCAGCATACAATATCTTTATTTTATTTTCTACCTATCGAGTGGTGCGGTGGTGGAATTTAATGACTTAATCTTTCAAATGATCAAGAATTAAGAGACATGTGGAGCACAGGATTAAAAGAGTAAAAACTTAATTCCCACGGAATGCCAAGAAAATAATATGTAGTAGCTGTTCGTTCGGATACTTTCACGTTTAAAAACGCTACAATTATTCTATAATTAATTATTGATATATTTTTCAGCACCAGAATTTTTAGCTTTTTTAGATTAATTTTTAATGCTTAACGGAAGGTATTTAGATTTGTAAAATTAGAATAATCGTAAGATTTATCTACAACGAAGAAAAGCTTCAGGTTTTAAAAATTTTGATTGTGTTATTAGGGATAAATTCAGGCTCAAAATGGAACTGATCAGGGGGAAAACAAACAGCTTTGGTTGGACAGATTAGCTGACTAAAAATTGAAACGTCAAATCAAAATTGACAGTATGTACATAATATACCGTATTTCCTATGGTAGTATATATTTCATAAAATATGCCTAGTGTGATATATTAATGATTAGTTAAATGCTTAATCATGCGAAACTGAGTTCGTTTGGGAGCACCCATAAACGACGTCAACAAAATATCTTCAGTTTAAGTCCCTATTCTAATTCCCAATTGCTTTTAGTGTAGAATGGAGATGGTCAGAATTGTTTCTTCGCCGACGATATGTATTGCCTATAATCGAAACAAGTAAAAAAGATAATACAATACAAAAATTTATGCAACAGTTGTAGCAAGTTGAAATTTCACCTGCATGGTTAATGGTTAGAATCTTTCACCTTCCCCCTCGTGCATTACTAACGATAAGTAAATAATGATATAAAATCCCCAGTTAGATGCGGGATTATTGTTCAGATTACTCAGATTTTAATATTTAGAAGGATATCATTAAATTATTCAAAACTTTGACTTTGTACGTATAAATCTATGAGCGATCTATAGTCTGTAAATGTGTAAGCTTAGCAAGGTTGTAGGACATTTTCTTCCCAGACCTATTCCCCCGCGGGCAGATTCCTTCCAGATTCAAAATCACATCGCCAAAAATGCCAAAATTAAACATCGTTCCTCTCACGCCAATTTATGTATGTATGCTTATCTATAAAATACTACAGTACAAAGGAAACTTCCTTCTGGTATCTACAATAATTAATAAAACTAAAATTCAAAGTCAAAACATTTCTTGTTAAGAAATGCGTCTAAACTTACGCAGTACTATTCAAATTATAAATTTCAGACATTTTAAGTCTACTAATACACACATTGTCTAGAAAGGAACAATGTTTAATTTTAGGGATGTTATTTTAAGACTGCGGCAGGAAAATGTCGTCGGTACGAGTTGGGATAAAACTGTCCGTGGGGGCTAATGTCTGGAAGAATAATTTCCCCTGGGGATTTGGTCTGGTAGGAAAAGGTCCGGGAAGAAAATATCCTTTTACCGCTTTGCAAGTGTAGCTTCGACCATAGTTTCTTGGAATATAAGTACAACAACAAAATATTTAAATTCTAACATAAAAATATGTATGTACGCACAACGTTATACCCTCATAACGGCCTCGTCTCACGCCATGTCAATACGTTGTCGAATAATAATTATTGTATATGATTTTAGAAATATTCTTAAATTGACTTGTAAAATAATTGGACGACTCGTTAAAACTTTCGGCGTAAGATTTCAAAGTCTAAATTAATACCTTTGCAATTCCATTTCATTTCTAACATATTTTTATGTACTAGGTATGTAATAATATTTATTGACTTAATCATAGTATTATGTATATAGGTATTAGATTCGTGCTGATAGTTTCAGTGGAAAGACAAACATACTGATACTGATAACATCCTGATTGCTACACGTTTAAGAATAAGGGGAGAGTGAATGTTTAGTAAAACTGGGATTTATCTTAACTAGTTTATTCTATTGCGCTGCTCTGAGATTAGTCCGGATGATAATTTGTATAAAACTGAAGAGCCCTATTCGTCGTTCCTTGTTCAATTGCTCTTCTGTATGAATATTTTTATTAGCAGGAGATCCAGAATGATAATGTTTTATCGTAACTGAAGGCTAAATACTAGCCATTAGTAAATTGTATAGAATAAAGCAAATAAAGTTTACATGTATCTACATTTTAGTGAGCATTCTAAACACCATTTCTGTTATATACTTACTGCATGCGTCTGCTAAAAATGGAAGTTTCAGTTTGTGTTTAACGTTGACGGTGCGACATATGCCATATTTGAAAATTGCTCATGGTGTTACAATATTGCATCTTCAACGACGCTCTTGGAATAGTCAACAGTCCTTGTGTTCCCTGTTTTTAGGCGAATCACACTCAAATCTCAAAGTAGTAGTTTAGATTTGAGATAATTATACCACAAAGTACATTTACCGGAAGCCTTTCAGATGCAGATACGGGATTGTGGATTTGGAGCTATTGAGACGAATTAAATGGGCCTCTGTAAAACCTTCCAAAAATAAAGATGTTGTCATAAATGAGCTTTCCATGTAGGTCTCGTATAATTGCCCATCCTCCCAGTCTCATCCCTGTCCGCGTCACCCTCGTCGTCGTCCTCGTCATCCATCCTGTCAGCTTGAGGGTGCGAGTGTTTGGATTGTAAAGTGTGTGAAAAGATCCACGTATGAGACACAGAAACAGAAATAAACAAAATAAATCCATTAGCGTTCATTACAGCTTACCTAATGAGATTTGTCATTATATACTCCTCTAAATAATATTGAACAACTATTAACAAAAAAATTCCGTTCAAAACCTTGCTCACTCCAGACCTTCTCCAGCCTCCATATAATTAGGTGAAATCCGGACGAAATCGAGACACTCGTGAGATGGGGAAGGTATAGTGTATAAGACCAAATAGAGGTGGATTTCATCAATTTAAAAATGATTAAAACCAAAACTGCGTAGTTTCGATTTCCCTGTAAAACTATATAATGTACAGTGTGATAGGAGTGCGGAGTATTTGAAAAAGAGACACAAAATGTCTACTCAACTACTTACTCCCTTCCACTTCCACATTACAAGATTACAACGATAGGGACAGAGGCGTAATTGCTACTGGATATAGTAGATACGTAAGTAGGTACGTACCGTACGTACCCTTGCTGAATTGCTTTGAGTGTGTGTGGAGTCCGATTTGGAAATTTCGTAATTCCGAGAAATTCCTCATCTACTTTGTATGCATTGAGCAAAGATGAATGTTAAATTCATTGTCTGTAATCCATTTAATGGCATATATTCACATTTGTTCGAAACTTGGAAATTCCTGGGAAACTTGAAGGCACTACATACATATGCATCATCTACAACTGTACAGGCAACAGTAGTTGAGTCAGTTAAGTAGTTGTTGGATTTTCTCTTGATATTTCCCGTCTCTCTCGTCAGCTCCAGCTTTCCTCCTACTATTTCCGATATGGACTCTGTTTCTCCCTTGTTGGAACACACGACGGTCTTCAATTTCTAATTTTACACTGGAAGAAGCTCTAAAGTTTACAATTTGATTCAATATAAGTAAGTCGGTCGGTTGGGTGGTTGGTTGGTTGGTTGGCTGGCTGACTGGCTGGTTGGTTGGAATTGGAACATTCATAGAGAAGACGGGATTTATAGAGTGAATGACAGGTGTACGGTCTACCTATCACTTTCACATCAGAGCATAAAAAAGGCCACTATGGAGGCTATGGAAGGTATTATGAGAGTCAAAGTTATGTGATGTCTTCCTATATACATGAAAACGAAATGAAAATTTCTCGTCAGCTCCGTGCCATGTCATGATATAGGATGAGGAGAGCCTAAGAGAAAATCATAAGCTGATACCGATGCGAATCCCGAAGCTTAGAGTAAAGGAAAGCAAAGTGTGGCTTCAAATTAATGTTCAGAGGGAGAGAGATATATGTACCTACCTATATACAGATTTTTTGAGCGTGATTTTCTGATCTAAATAATACATATATGTCCACAGTATAGAATATGCTCCTCAAAATCATTATGCAAATATTCAACATTTTGAATAGAATTGAATTCATACCATATTAGGCTCTCATGTAGCAAAATGTGTGGATTAAATCTTATGACAAGATTAAAAATGACTAGATATCCTATTTAAATCCTGAATTCCAATCCATGTAATTAGTAGGGAGTATGGGAGGTATGTAGGAATTCGGGGTGAAGAGTATTTTAGGTGAGCGGTCATGACAGCTTCTCTGGTCCTATATATTATATATGGTTTAGTCAAATCAAAATGAATACTACTTGCTTCTTGGCCCACTGAGTATATATAGCGCATATTATGGCATATACATTAGTAGTATATAGTTCGTATTTTGGGTAGTTTTGCATTTTCATATATTTTTGTACGGCTTTTCATTTCAGCTTAAGATGATGGGATTTTAAATCCATGGGCCTGAAAATTTTCATCAACTAGAGACTAGAACTAGAACTAGAGATGTGTTGCCGTTGCCAGCTTAAAACAGATAGGCAGAAAGAAGGATATTAGATGAGAAGAATATACTTTTAAGTTCCATTCGACATCACAAAGTACATACGACATGCATCACATTATGAAAGTATCAAGAAACATAATTATTTTGGTCTTATTTAGGTTTTTTTTAAACTTATATCTTAATTAATTGTAATATTATAATATTTATAATTTTATGACGTTTAATAATTGCAATGCAAGTGAAGAAATAAAGGTACGTTAGTAAAGCTAATGGCAGTTAAAATACTTTATTTATTATATATTGATAAGGAACAACCTACAGCTCACGGGCCAGCAAAAATCATCCGATCAGTTAGTTGGGTATTGATTACATTTTCATATTGGCTATCACCTATGGAAGAATAGTTGAGAGAATAAAAACATATGTATATAATCAAAATCAACTAAATTAATTAAAAGTATTTAGTGATTTGCAGTTATTATATCCTATATCTCCTAAAGTGGATTCAAACTCAACTAATCAGTAATTATTTACTGATTATTTTCATTATTTGGTTACTGCAGTTGTGTAACGAGTTGGTAAAGTTTAGTGATGTACCAAATACAAAACACCGCACCCCCACCCCTGATAACAATGGTTTTCTCATGCCCAGGCATTTACCTTGCAGACGATAAAATTCGAAAGCATTGTATATATGTAGATACAAAAAAATAGGCAATGTATTTAATTTATAGCTTGTACTCAGTTTGTGGGACTTATTTTATTTAATGGTCAATGGGAATTTTAAATGATAAAAAACGTTGCTCGTACTTACACCTAACCTATGTGTAATATACCTATAAAGATAAAAGTCTATTGGAATTGGAATTACATAATACTGAAGGACTGTTTTTACATCGAGAACCATACAGAACACATAGCAAAGTTTGTTGAGTTGAACTGGACGTTGACCGTAACCGTCCTCCTCAGACTCCTCGCAGGCTCACGGCTCACACAACACAGCTTACAATGTTTAATTAACATCGTATCGTATTTGATAAACTTGATTTCATTCAGCCAACAGTGAATGAGGACCGCGTAGGATAAATAGTAAATAATATATATTTCATTTTTGTGGAAATAGTGAAACAGTCAAATTGAATAAAAATTAGTATCTAAATTCTAGTTTTACTGTGACTTATTTCTTTATTAAATGTTCCCGTGGTATACGAAGCTTTTTTGAGCTGCTCTCTCGTCTGTATTTGTGCTTCAGTATTATTAACATTTCAGAGTATTCAGAGGCTATAATATAATATCTTCCCTTGACGTAAGTTATTCGCAATGAGTGGTGATGGGGAAACCAGCACATCCTTACTTCAGTATTACGAAACCTATTCTAGAAAGGTAAAATATGACTTCAATTATTATAGTTTTGTATAATAGTATGTAGTTACAGATATGTGTACGGCGAAAACAGATCTGAGTATTAAAGGATAATAAAATAATTTCTTAAGGGACGATAATAATGTTTATGTTCTTAATTTAATAAATAATTCATTTTGCGATTTTTTGTTATTTGTAGGAATTAAATCGTCAATATTCTCCCAATCTTTGGAACCCTAAGAAGGACAGAAACGACATAGCCATTGACCACTATCGGTTTTCAGAGGACGGTAAAATGAACGTTTTTATTAATAACTAATTATTGCTGCAATCAGCTGTGACTATTGTAGTTACATACATATTAATATCATGGTGCAATTATCTGCAGTAGCTTCAAGCTTATAAGACTATAGTTCCAGTTGCAAATAAGATTAAAACTCTTATTTCAATATGACGGAGTGGAGGTATACCATTAATTAGTAGTAACTTAAACCTACTTACTAGAATTAGAAATTAGAATTCCCTTTCTATTGCATGAAATTACTGCATCAACACGAACAGATTTACCATTCACTTGCTCGTTTTGTAGGGACAAAGAAAGCACGAGGCGCAGTACCTTGCGAATTGGATTACCATTACGGCACTGAGAATGCCCAGTTGTTTGACATTTATGGAACAGATTTGCCCTCAAATTCTCCAGTATTCTTCTGGGTTCACGGAGGTGGATGGCAGTGTGAGTATTTTTTTTTCGTTTTACCGGTTTTGTCGTTTAATTTCGATTTTCTTCAGTTTATCAAATAAAATGTGTAGTCCCTAACTTGTCCTTGATATTATGTTTTTTTTGTATTTGATATCACAGTCGGTAGTAAAAATATATCCGGTTATTTTGCACCCCAATTACATCAATGGGGCTTTAAAACCATTGTTTTTGGCTACACACTCGCTCCTGAAGGTATGCTCGCTTAAAATAAATTGAAACCTCATTTTCCCATCATACATCAGCATGCCATATACTCCAATTTTGAAAATAATCATGTCATAATATTACTTATTTTAGCAAGTGTTACAGAAATGACTTATGAAATTAGAGATGGTTTGAGGGCCGCTTTTCGCTTGTACCCGAATTCCAAATTTGTGGTAGGGGGACACTCTGCCGGAGCTCATCTTGTGTCATGCATAATTCATGATGTTGACACAAACTACAGTCAAATTGAAAGGGTGCTACTATACTCTGGTGTGTATGATATGAGACCATTTTCGAAAACTGTTTTTAATTTGAAAACAAAAATTACAGGGTAATACATTTTGATCTATCTGTAATAATTTACATCCATAGTTTAATGTTTATTTTTATTTATGATAAAAAATAATTCTTTATGATTATAAATTTAAAAGAAATTAATAAGTCTTTGTTTATATTGTATACGGATTTTTACAAAAATGTTTTGTATAATTTGTAGGGAAGAAGCTGTGCGTGTGAGTCCTTTACTCAAATCTACTATCAATCAGACATTTACATCGGACAAGGCGAAAATTATTATAATTGTTGGCAAATTGGAATCACCTGAGTTCCATCGACAAGCAAAGCTCTACAATAATATTTTAAAAAACCTCAGCGCATTCAGTGAATACTGGATTTCGGAATCAGACGATCACTTTTCTATAGTTGAAGCTCTGGTGGATAGCAAGTCAAATGTTACAAAACAAACGAGACAGTTTATATATGACCTTATTCCTCAAAAAAGAGGATTTTTTAGAAGCAGTAATCTGTGATAGGAATTTAAGTATTATAAATTGTGTAAGTACTTACTTGTCGCACAGTGCTGAAAGTATGTATACCTTACATTTTGAATGTACCTAAGTAGAATATTTTTACTATCGATTAAAGAGGAATATAGATAAGAATAAGAAACGAATAAACACTTTGTTGAAACGGGTCAGATGAAGAAGGAAGAAAATAGAGACACCTACACGGGCAAAATTTAAGGACAGTACCTTCAAGTGTACTTTCATGATTAACATTCTAAAAACACAAAAATGACATTTCTTGTTATTTATCAATACATGCAGCTCGATTACTAAGCCAAAGAATCCATCCTTCATTTAAATGTTATTAAAATTAAAATTCTGAAATGAAATGAATTTTTCAATTTATTATTAAATGTTAAAAGCTCAAATATTTGAAGCATTTTAAAGATTTAAGCCCTAACATTATGAACTCAATAGTCATTGCTATTAGCTTACTGTGAGAAAATAAATTTTTTAAACAATTTAACTAGAAATAACAAATTACTGGCGTATGCCACCTTTTTACTTTCAAACTATGTTTATTCGATAAAGAACATAACACGACATAAGCAGTTGTACTTTTCCCTAACGAAGAAATAGACTCAAGCGACGGCAAATAGTTCGAGGGGGGCAAAAAGTTCCTCATAAAGAGGACTTAAAATAGTCTAAAGGAAACAAAAACTCCGAGACGAACCGAGGACGATGCCTAACATAAATTTTATCACATTTTGGCGGACTATTTATTGTCCACCGTTGTAATTTTGCCCCCTGCCTCCCTCATTAGTTTCGTTAGGCATATTTTTGCCTTTACAAAGGTTTTATATCAACGTGTGGACCATACTTTTGAACTATGGATTGTGTGTCATAAAAGGCAATGCTTACGTGCTTAAAATGCTTAGTGTAGATCAGCCGTCCATGCTAGTTATACTACGTTGTCATGAAGTATAATGAAGTAATGCTAAATTATGGCACGATATAATTAGAAATTAAAATTCGTAGGTAATAAAACGAATAGGAATTAGGAATTACTTGATTTTGCAAGCTTCGTTTATTACTTGCTGTCATGCAGTGATTCCTACATCTACAGTGTGACACTGTGACTTTGTGTATTTGATTTTTGGTCAAAATTAAAACTGTTAAAGTCCCGCTAGTTTCTTCACAGCCAATGGATGGATCATAAATAACGTCACGGGTGCAAAGTGGGTGCACTCTCCGTAAAGTAATCAAAATCTGCAGTGCAAAGTTAACTGAGTCTCATTAAAAGTGCATTACGATGGTCTTGATGGCCATGAGAAGCTTCGAAGATAACTTCGAGCGACCGTAGTACATCAAAACTGCATCTTGGATTTGGAGAAAGACACCAGTTATCGTTTAGATATTTCGATAATATTTTGAAGCTCTTCTGATGCGTTCGAAATTTTAGGTGATGTGGGTAAAAAAGAATCAGATACCTATTGCTTTTTAGATGTACTCCACATGCAATTCATATGTCGTTTAACATTTTTTAATGCTATTTAGAAGCTTTTTAAGTATTAGATAACTCATATACAAATGTGTTTGATGCCAATG
>JAQFZE010000633.1:0-24035 GCA_034695245.1 Dicyrtomina saundersi | reverse complement strand
GTTACCACTTATTTAGCATTGTACCTCTTGTACCTTGCATTTACATATCTCGCACTAATACATCAAGGCATAGTTACAGCACTATTCGTAACTATTGTCGTTAAGTGAATATTGTGTCCCGCGAAGGTGTCTGTCGAAACATTTGACAATTGCAAAGTGTCAAACGATGTTAATTTGTTTTAAATTTAAATATTTTAAGCAAATACAGAAACAGCGGTTTTAGAACAATTTAATTTATTTTAGTTCAATTACAACCTTTAACACTTTGCTGCTCCCAAACCGATTATGTGACGTGTAATTTCATATTTTGACAACTGTGATTTTATTATAACAGTTATTACATTAAAAACAAAATCACCTTTATAATAATTACTTTCTAAAGAATCTGAAACGCTGAAATAAGTTTTAAGTTTCAAAACATTATTAGCGTTTAAGGCATGTGATTAACAAGCTAGCTTTCCTGTTTAATTTTGTATCTCAGCTAATACCGTTAAGGCACTCAATTTAGGATTGACCTTGGTGTTTCGCACAATAAGGGCTTGTTTTTGGTTGGTAAATGCTTTCTTTTGACCCCAGTTTCCAATATTATCGACTCTTGCAGTGATCTTAAACTTCTTTATTATGCTTTGCACTGTAGCTTTAGGTAGATGAACTATTTTTGCAATGGTACTCAATAACATGGAACCATTTTTAACCCCTTGCCAGTGCTGAATAAATAAATACCGAATAGCAAGAGAAGTTTTTTTCCTACCCAAATTAATTACAAAGGGACTAGAATTTTATAAAATCTTAAGCTTTGCACTGGATTTGTATACCGTGGGCCTAAAGTAGATGCTGAGCTTTCAGCAAATATTAGATTAAGTAAATGTTTAGGTCTTTATTGTAGTGACGATTGAGAATAATATAGAAGATATTTGTATTTTATAATCAGCGGCAGCCATTCCTAAATTGACATTTTGCAACTTTTTTAGAGAACAATAATGAAAAAATTATTGATTTGGGCGACGTTATTAATTGGCCAACCCAATAAAGCGGTGACTTAGGCGACGTCATTTATAAACCATTCAAATAAAAAAATGACAATTTGGGCTGAGTGATTTACGGACTATCTCAGGGTAAGAATAGTTATTTAGGTAACTTCATTGATTGACTATTTTTAGAAGAAAATAAAAATTTGGGCGATGTTATTTACGGACCATTCAAATTAAAGAATGATAGTTCCTCGTAAGTACTAAATCATCCTCCACTGCTCCGCTCCTATGTATTTGCATAGTACTGTTGCTCCGTGTGGTGGATAAATTCTGATAAATATTCTCCGTCCTCTTCCACTGTAGTAGCGGGATAAGTATTTTCTCCGCATTTAAGTCCTGCAGTTTTGTCTCTGCTGCTAGTTTTTATTTCGTACATATATTGTACATGGTTCTAGGAACCTCCTCTGCACCCTTTCCTGAAAAATGCCGTAAGCTTCTATTTAAAAAACATGACTGTCATTGCCATACAAATAGAAATATACACAATACGGATTAGATACATATACCATAGAATTAAATTTTCTAAATCCCAGAATGATATGTCTATGCTATTTTTCTCCTCAGCAAAAGTCTCGTTCAGCTTGCTCAGGTCTTTATCTATCTTCAAGTGGTAGTTAAGCTGATCCACAAGCATCACGTTGAGTAAATATGAGTTTAAGTACTTCTCCTTGATATGTCTCGTTGCTTATCGTGAATTTTGTTGTGATGGGCTGAAGAAAGATTCCATTTGGGCTAAAATGTGAGCTTCCAACACAAATATTCAAACGTGAACAATACACATAAAAACGCATTGTATGCCTTTACTTGTATTTCTTCCATTTCATCTCCTATTGTACTATTACTACAGTTTTGAAGAGTGTAATGTCGAGTCCCTCCTCCAAACGAATTTTTGGGCTTGCATTTCAGTTTGTTTGTAACTGCAACTTGGTCTAATAAATTCCAGTCCAGTCCTGTGTCATAGATACAGTTTTTGTTTCTTGACACTAGTGCGTGACTTGGTCCAGTGTACTCCAGGTCACACTTCCGGTTTTCGGTCTTCATCATCAGTCTCAAAGGATCCGCTTCGACTAATGTCCAATTGGGGTTCACAAGCGGTACAATGAATTTTAGAAACAAGTTGTCCATTTGTGCATCACTTTGAAAGGGTTGAAAATCAGCCAATGTTAGCAGGCATAATTCTCCACATGGAAGTGTGATGTTAAAAAATCAAAGAATTCTTCGTCCGTTTGTCCTCTGCTCCATAGATGTTTGGTGTGCCTCAATATTTTTCCGCTCACAGTAAGTCTTGATACTAGGTAAGCGATGTCAAACTCTAATTCTTTGATTTTATCAGGTAAACAATTTGATTCACTCGCTATTTTGTTGACCTGTGAAGTAATTTTGTCCATGTGGTCTTGAAAAAAATTGAAATTATGAGTTTCTTTCTGTATCTTTTTCTCTAGTTTGTTGACGTGTTGGGCCAGTTCTACTGTATGTTGTTTTTTTATCTCTGGCTAGTGTTTTGCTTGATAAGACATCCCCAAGCCAGCGCTTGTAAAAACTGCCAGTACCGTCATTTTAATGTTTGTGAAAACGGATCTTCGTCTTTTGGTCAGTGTCATCGTTGATGGTCAAAACTTTTGTAGTGGATGAAGGTAAGTCCTCTTATATTTACTCTGACATTTCTCAAATAATTTATAACCCAAATTTAATATTTGGATAAGTTAGTAATTGACAAGGTGATATAAGTCTGATTTAAACATTGTGGGAATTAAATCCGAACAAAGCTGGGTGTTTGGATTTCCGCCAAATCACCGGTCCTCCTTCATCAGTCTTCTGTGCTTCGCCACTAAGTATCAGCATCATGAAATACAAGAAAAAGAAAAATAGTAGAATTGTGTTGGTGTGAGAGTTAGTGTTGTTGGCCCTTCTTGATTTTAGTAGAGGCTCCGCTTCTCCCCTCCTTACCTTAGGGTTTTCCAATTATTGTCCAGTTCTTGTTCGTTCTTGTACATTCCTGTTGTAGTAGGGATTTTTTCCTTAATGTGCCTTGTTGTTATTGATGGGTATAGACATTTCCCTTCTGCCCTCCTTGCTATAGCCAGTTCCAAAGTGTGCTTCAGAGTTTTTATGTGCTCTATTTATTCCTCCTCTAGTTCCCTTGTGGGTCTTCAAGAGTTGAGACAATCTTTGCTTCTTACCATACTCTCCGTCCTTGGTTGTATATGTACGTACGGGTAAGGATGATAGTTCTACTCTACTTACTCCCGTCTTGCGTCAGTCAACTCCAGTGTGAAATAGAATTTCTTTTTGGTCTCGTTCTCCTTCCTTTCTGAGTTTTATCAGCTCCAGTGAGATGAGACGATAAGTTTTCTGGCTTGAATTTCCTCTTGGCAGTGGTGGTGGATACTCTTTTCTTACCACTGTGCTCCGCCGAGTTAAATTCTAGCTTTTTTGATTTTTTTTAGTCCATATCTAGTTCCTTTTTTTGTTAAGAAGTTGCGAGAATTGAAAATAAATTTTTTTCAAGAATAATTTTCTGTTGTCTTCTATATTTAGCCGGGACAAGTTCTTGATGGCTTTGCTCCTTCCAGTTGTGATACTGTGGAGGTTGATTTAGAAAACCTTCTGTTTTTTTGGCCTAATATATTAGACAATTTAATTTCCTGATCTTCTCAGAGGTATCTGGTCTTCTAAGTTCATGTGCTCTCATAGACAGAGAATCAACAGCCATAGAAAAGTGTTTAGAGATGACTTTTTGTGCTGTGCTCCTGAATTTTCTTTAAGTGTTGTACACATCCTTCCTGTCATCTTGATCCTCTTCCCAGTTTTGTCTCATCATGAGTGCACCATGTCGTTCTTCAGGTTGTATTTTTTTCTTCCTTTTACCTTACTTGAGTTGCAGTGTAGGTATTTCCATTTCCTGGATTAGATGTGTGGGAGGAATTCCTTTATTCTTCCTTTTCCAACCTTTTAACTCGAAGATTTCTTCTGGGTCAGTTCCTCTAACAGTTCTATAAATTTTTGACTATCAATAATAATACTGGTTGGTGCATCTGAAAAGTGTAGTTTCTTCTTTGCTTTTTCCAGAGTTACACCTACGAATCCTAGCTTTAGTTTCTCGAGGCTTGGATCAAAACAAGTTCTTTAGGGAGATTGTTTAGCTGTGAACCATAAATTTGTATCCGTTGATGGGCATGGAGTAATATTTCTTTCAGTTGTAACTTCCTGAGTTTTTCCTTTTACGATACATTCAGATAGTTTCTTGATTAGTTCATCTAGTTAAGTGTATGGCTCTAAATTTCTTCTGGATTGTATCAACTTCCAGGTTTACTTTTAAAACTAGAGGCCTTTGGGACGTATCCCATGGCCCGTTTATTTACATATAAATTTTATTACAGTGTTATGGATTGATTGGCTGGGGTTCTTCCTATAGTTATAAGCTAAACTAAAATTAAAAATTGATTTAAAATTAATAAAATTTTGAATTTACTTTGTATTGGCTTATGGTTGTTGTATTTTTAGTGTGGAATGTAATGCGTGTACTGTGCATTTGGTCAACTTCCAGGTTAGATCGATTGCTTGCTGCATATTGTGATTTTCTATGTAATATTCTAGAAGTTTGCCTGTAGTTGAGTGCATTTAACCCATCAGTGTCTTGACATTCAATTCTGGTAGCGCCAATATTATTAACAAGTTTATGAATAGGAATTCTGTTGATTCTATTTTGTCCCAAAATTCTTGTTGTCTATTTACTAGTTTCTGGTAGCCTGCTGGTTTTTTTGATTTTCTTAGCAACTGTATTTGTTTAAAAGTTTCTTTTGCCGCTGTTCGGATGTCCCTTAATTTTTGCAGGTTTTTTCGAAACATTATATCACATACTTGTCGTTCTTCTGCTGTTATTGGCTTAATCATTATACTATTTACCTTTGATGTCCTTTATTTTTGTTTTAGTAATGCCACCATTCTTGAAATAATCATATCCCTGGTGATAGTGAAATTTTTTCTCTTAAATTTTCTGCATTATCGTCCTGTTCCAGATTTCATCTAGTGTAGAATTCTTGATCTGCTCTCTCTGTTGAGCGCGTTGTTGCTGATGTTCCTTAAAAAGAGGGTATTTCTTTTTCCTCTGCCTCTGAATTTTGCATCAGTCTGGATGGTAAAAATGTGTTTTCCCGGTCCGGTGTGTCCATTCTGATCTGTTCCGGCTCCTGGGTTGGTAAAGCTCTAGTAGTGACCCTTTTTGCTACTTCCAGACTATGAAGTATCACAGTTTGATCTGTTCTGGCCTGTTCCTCACCTGTTAATAATGCTACATAATTTGTTAAATAATTCAAGTTGTTTTTAGTGTCCGTTGATTCAGATTCTTGCCGTTGTCTTGGGGTTTTGTTGGTGGCTGATAGTATTATCGAAGTGTAGGGAATAATGGTGGCTTCTATCTGCTGAGCTCTCGCTCTTCTTTGCGCTAAAACCGTCCGCCACTCTGCCATTGTGATTCTTTCTCTTCCCGGTGGTAGCGGTGGGAGCTTCACTGGTTCTTTGTCTAAATCGAAGTCTGAGTCATCCGACCATTGGTTTGCTTGATACAAGCTTTCCTTTTCTCTGTTAGATTGGAGTAGGTATGCTCTGTATTGATCAACACCGTCATGTTGCAGCTGGAATTCATCTTGTTTCTCCTCTCCTCCTGACTTCGATTCCGATGACGAGTCTGAGTAATCCGTGAGAGAGGGTGAACCAGCTCTTGCCTTTTTGGCGTAATTTTCCGTATGTGTGATGTGAGTATTTATGAGCTCCTTTATGATGGACTCACTACTTCCTTCACTTGATGTCCTCCTCCAGTGGGTAGTACCTAGATGTACGTTTGTCTTCCACGGTTAGTGAGGGGTAGCGCTTCCTGCTACTGCATCTTCAAAGCTGCTATCATAGTAAGCTAGCATTGCAGTGGGTGTCTTTGGTTTTTTCTCCTGTCTTGATGCTTGTCGTCCCTCTGACTGGTGACGTGAGCGATTTGGGATATTTTCTCGTTTGGGTGCGGGCGTCTTGGGAGTTGGCTCGCTGATCTCTGTCATCAAGAACGTTTCTGCCATGATTTCGTAATCCGCCACGCCCTGTATTGGAATTTCCTCTGGCTTCTCTTTTATTTGATAGAGAGCGGAACCTATGCCGTGAGGTATCTTTACAGTGTTTTTTTGGCAAAACTCCTTATAAGTAGTACCAGCAATCCTTTTTCATGTGATATTTCTTTCCGCAATAATCACAAAAACCGTCGGCTTGTTACTTTGGTGACAACTTGGCGCCTCCAGCGGTGCGGAATTTTTTTTCCTTTGATGATTATCTTCATTTTCTTCTCCGTCATTTCTTTGTTGTCCTCCGTTGAAACAATGGTTACGAGAGCGTCCTCGATCGCTTCTTCTAGCTCCTCTTGCTTCTTCTATAGCTAAAAAGGCCTGAAGTAGATGGTAGACGTTGGTGCTTAATGCTCTTGCTCTTTCTCCGTCGGTTGCTTGCAGCAACTCCAGTAGTATAGCTGATGTCTTGACGGGTGAGACGCTCTATGTTTGCAGGAAACCAATATCTTCATACTCCGCTAGTTTGTTAAGCGTGACCCCCAGGATGGTATCTTCATCCATGGCTTTTTTATTCCTGGTAAGGTCATTGTTGATGGCTAATAAGTTGTTGAGATACTTATAGCCTTCCCTGGCCTTCATACAAAAACCGAACAATTTGCCTTAGAGTAACCATAGGTCGTCTTTTTTGTTTGTTTCAAACATCTTCTTCAGATCAGCAAATAGGTCTTTTGCAGTAGGTATTGCTCTGACTCTCATGGCTATGTCCTTACGTAGGCCTGCCAGTATAGTTAGCCAGGCATATGAGTGTGCAGCGTCCCAGTTGGCTAGGCTTACCAGTTTATCTGGTGTCCAGCTTCCTGCTATGGCTGTTTCTTGTTTTTTGTATGAATCGTCCAATAGTATTTTAATATGTGCCATAGCTAAAGTCATTTGCATATCTTCTGCCTAACTTGTATAGTCTGTCGAATTTTCCAATTTAAGAAAGTCAACTACTGGGCTGTGATTGTACTTTTTTTTCCTGACATGTTTTCTTCTACTTTTTAGGCTTCAATTGTCAGATTTGTTTCCGTAATTCTTACTATCAGCTCTTTGTTTTCAAGTGTGAGAGCAACGATGTTCAGGCGCAGTGCTAGTAGTTTTTCGTATGATTGGTTGCTAGCTTTGTATGCGTCAACCTTCGTATGATAGTAATCTTTTACTTTACGTACCTGTTCGTCTTAGTGAACTCTTGCAGCGTTAATTACCTTGTCGACTGTACCTAGGAGTTCTGTTTCTTTTTTTACTGGTCCCTGTGACCTGGTGGATACGTCTTTTACAGTTTTGTTTACTCTTTAAGTTAAAACGTGCGGTACTGGTGAAGTCTCAGCTTTCTTGGCTTTGCTTCTCGGCGTCTCTGGCTCTTGCTTTGGCTCGTATGAATCTTCTTTTTGGTCTTGATTGGTGGTGATAAGCCTGACATGAAACTTTTTCTTCACTGTCTGGAAAAAATTACCTTTTTTTCTATCAATCACTCCCTAATTTCAGCTTTTAGTAGTGAGATGTTTTCATTTTGACTGTTATTGCTACTTATTGAATTTTTACCTACTACTTGCTGGTACTATCTTTATACAACGTAGGATGATTTCTACACTTAAACTTGTATTAATTTTACACCGTCTAGTGATATTGATATTTCTCTAAAAAGAGCTGACAAGTTCTACTACTATTACTATTACTACTACTACTACTACTTTCTAAATTTCACTTCACGCAACTGTAAATTGCTCTACTTAATTGGTGGTAATGCTCTACACTGGTCTAACTATCTTCAGTAGTGGAGTCTGTTAATCCATTGTCAACCTTTAATTCTTCTCTAATATTGCGTTATTGTATTTTGCTAACTACCTAAACTCAAAATAGCTAGGTAATTGGAGGATAACTGACACGTCTAATCTGTCAATTTTAATTGGATTCTTTACAGTGCTTTTTCGTCGTTAATTTGTAAAAGCTGTATAAATAAAATTGAAAGAAAGCATTTAAAGCTGAAACAGCGCTTACCTTGTACTTCTTTTTAATCGTGACTCTCTTTGAAGAGCAAGTGCGTAATAACGTCTAAAGATGTTAAACTTGAAATTTGTGAGAAATACGCAGTACAAGAAGTTACACAACATGAAACCTAATAAAAGTGCTGATAACGCCCGTGATAGGTACGGGGGACCATTAGACTCAGTGGTTTAATTAACAGAGGAAGTACGCTAGTGCTTGACCTGTGTGAATTCATGTGTGTGCAATAATACTTAAAATAACTGGGGTGCAATATGAGGATGGGCAATGAGATACTTTGAGTAATGGGTAATGACTTAAAGAATCGAATGCTTGAATCTGGCTCTACGAGACAATATCCGCGTCCGGCAGTCTGTAGGCTTGACAAGAAGGTTTAAATGCTTTCTCGACGGTAAATCGGGTGAATACAATGCAATTAAAATTTATTCTCTCTAATCTTCTCTAAATTAAACATTGGTAACAAATATAAATTTTAAATATAATTTGGTTGATTACTTATTTCTTGCATCAGCATTCCATATTTATCATTGCTTATACAAAACCTAGACTAATTAAATATTATTACCCATGTCCGCATCGCTGATGTGTGACATGCAAAAATACTTTTAATTATTTTTCAACCTACGAAGTTGAAACTTACAATATCAACCATAGACATTACTTCGTATGAGCTTATGTGTATGTATATATTGTATGTTTTGAAACTTTAAGAGAATAAAAATTTGGGCAACATCATTTATGGATCATCCCAATAAACGAGTGATAATTTGGGTAACGTTATTTATAGAACATCCCGGGCATCCTCTCCCCACCTTTCTTTATCATATTTATGATTCGCTGCGGAAATAACAATAGTGTTAAATATACTATTACTTCAGTAGCGCGCAAAAAAGTAACGTAGTTTCACTTTCCGGGTCTATAAATATGTATGTACGCTAATGTATATCTCATCCCTTTTTGTTCGTACCCTATTAATGCGTTTTGACATGGGACCATCTAATAATTATTTTCATAAAACTAATTGGTTCGATCAACTTCAAAAATAATATGACTCTTGCATTTTTAGGTGGTTAAAAGTTGTACCCTTTTAATGGATTTTGACATGGGACCATTCAACAATTATTTTTTTTAAACTGGTTAATTCGATCAACTCTCAAAAATATATGGCACTTTGCCCTTCCATTTGTACTCGTGTATTAAGTTGAACCCTTTCAATGCGTTTTGACATGTTCCCATTCAACAGTTATCTATAAGAAACTGGTTAGTTCGATCAACCCCAAAAACAATATGGCACTTTGCACTTGCATGTGTGGTCGTTAAAAAGTTGTTTAAAGAAAATCAGTTAAAAACTGTGACCTGTGGAGCATGACCAACAGAAAGACAGATCGACGGGCGGACATGACTATGTCAATATATTTTTTGTGACGTCATTTATGGACCTTCTCGCTTACTCCTCCTCCCCTTCCACTCTTACTTGTTTTTTAATGCTGGTATTGATACTGTGAGATGTACTTGTTCTTGTACTTTAGTGGCGCGCGAATTGAAAGAAACGAAGTTTCACCAGCCATGTCTGTAAATACGTATGTACGCTCATGGTAGTTTTACCGGTTTTGTTTTTATGCTTTAAATGCGTTTTAACATGGGTCCATTCAACCGTTAATTGTAAAAAACTGGTTAGCCCGATCAACTCCAAAAATAAGAGGGCACGTTTCCCTCGCATTTGTGGCCGTTTAAAAGCGGTTTGAACAACATCGTTTAAAAACTGTGACCTGTAGAGCATAAAGAACAGACGGACAGACAGACAGACGGACATTGTCGTTTCAATAGATGCCTAAGCTCAGCATCTAAAAAGCCAAAAGCTCAAAATACGTTACTCCATATGCGTAGCAATAATATACAAGCAAAAAAAATAAAACTTGAAACTAACCAATCCAAAATGCCATGAAAAGCCAACAATAAAGCCACCCGTTTGATCAAATTTGGAGTGTGATATTTGAAGACAGCAAAGATTTGAGTCTCTCATAGTTGAATTATCGTGCGTACTGAAAATCTACGATGACGTCATTAAAGAACTTGAATTTTTCTATCATTTCAGCCTAAAAGTTTATTTAAAGATTTAAATATAGCATAGATATGTAATTTTTTAATAAAGGCTGGGAATCGTATGATCAATTTTGGAGCGCAATGTAGACATACGAATGTAATGTTAAGTGATGATTTTTGACGATTTTAATCCAACTTTGGTGCATTTGTCCTGGTTAGCAAGTTACAGCAATGAAATGATAAAATAAAGGATTAGCAAGTGTAATGACACAATCTGTTTCATTATTCGTCTGTTATAATTTATGTTACCGCAAGAAGTTAGAAACATTATGACTGAATTTAAGGGAAAAAAGAGTAAGTTCATTCGTATTCATTTAAGAAGTGTTGAATACGACTCCTGGTGTGGTCTTCCGCAGAACTGTCAGGGAGTTATTCGATTTCAAGAGTGCCCATATGCTAATAAATGCATCCATTCGAAAATTGGGCTTTCATAATCTGAGTAGATCAACGCGATTAAGATGGTTGGAAATGTTATGCCTGAGAATGCTATTCCGCGACCTGGCCAAGGATCCCTTTACTGCCGCCATGGCTGTAAGGAGATTGAAACATTAGGCCATATCCTTAGTAAGTGCCCACGTAGTGAGCTGATTTGTAATAACTGACAATTAACTTGATTAATTACCCTTGTAATTCGTGTGCGGGTGGGGAGGACGTTTTATTGCATAGGAAGTGTATAACTGTGGACCTCAGCGGTCGGTGGCATAACACGGTCATTATTAGAGAATCTCATAGTGTTAGTGCATCTCCTGGGGGAACTCGGAAAAAGCCCATACCATCAGACCGGACTCCTAGACGATCAAGACGTACCAAATACCGGGGCAATCCGACCTACGACCAGCGTTCCTTGTAGGAGCGGCTTAGACGACCGGGGAAGTTGAGACGACATCGACGGTCGGGCTTACTGGACCAGCGATAGTAAGGCGTAGGACGGTTGGACCGTGCGGGAGAGCGGAACACCGGCTCGACAGCAGGTATAAAGGGACGGATTCATCGGTATAGGATATTTCTCTCTTCAGTATGTGGCAGTTTAGCGGTGTGGCAGTTTATTCTTTATTTGGCACACAATATAACAATTGCAATCCGATGTGTAAGCAATAATAAAATCTTTTTATAAGTAACGTGTTAGTTGAATAAAAAATTTAAAAATATGTAAATATTCACATCTTCTTGCTTAATCAAGGGCTGTCGAATGGCTTGTTCTGGTCTTCCTCACTTAGGTCGTTGTACGTTTAATTTGACTACCTTTGCAGAAAATGGAAACTAACTGAAGCCATTCTTTGCAGCTAATGCAAGTACGTGTTTGCACACATATCTTTTCAGGAAAAGCATGCAAGAGCATGTTGATAATTTCCTATTGACAAAATTCAAGGCGACGGTGTAGGCAGTAAAACAAGTTTTTTAAAGGTAGAAAATGTTCGACAGCGACGTTATAATTGCGAAATGGTTGTAGAGTATAGTACAGCTCCCTTTGAGGGCTGGACGTAAATGATCCCGACATAGTAAATAACTGAAAAAGCTAATAATATAAAAAATTATTAAGCTATTCGGTAGGATCATTTTATCTTCACAGTACATAATGCCTTGGTCGCCTTCAACTACAAATAGCTGCACTTTAGCCTTGCAAATCTTTCCATGATGTCCATGATGTGCACAATAAAACACTAGTCGAAGTCGTGATCATGCCTATCACAACTTTATTCATGTATCTTTTGTTCCACTTGTCGGAAAGAGAAAGTTGAGCTTCTTCCAAATTTGAAAAGAATTTAATTTTCCAATCTGTTTTACTTGTCCGAACTGTTGCAGGACTTTGTGACGCTATGTTACTGCCTATACAGCTGAACTCGACTGACGATAAAGTCATAAAACATCAAACATGAATCGTATGCAAATGGTTAAATTAGGAATCAGATACAACTCCGAATCGTACACAAATGCATAAAATAGGAATACGGTATCAAACCGAATCCTATGCAAAAATGCACTTTTTATTTTGCTTACACTGCCGCAAACCACATGCGGATGGCCACCAAACATTATCAATTAGATTAAACTGCCACATACCCTGTCGCCACTATACTGCCAGACCCTCAACTTATACTGCCACTTACCTTATAGCCATACAGAATCTACATCAATATTTTTTAGGACAAAGAAATACTGAGGAAACTATATTCTCGAATCTTCATAATTTAAGCTTATGTGTGCGTCCAAATCAAAATCAAACTAATTCTAAACAAACTGCATTAACTGACTGTTTTGAAAAAATTAACCGTTTAAGGAAAACATTGTAAGTATCTTTCTCTTTTACTAGAAATATAATCTTCAATTTCTAGATGGTGAGCAGCATCTGCTGAAATGGTCATGTCTGTCTGTTTGTCCGTTCGACGGCCGTGCTCTACAAGTCACAGTTTTTAACTGACTTTATTCCAACTACTTTTAAATTCTAACCAATGCGTGCAAGAGGTGCCCTATTGTTTTTAGCGCTGATCAGACTAACCAGTTTCCCACAATTACCGGTTGAATGAGCCTACTTTTGAAACAACAGATACGAAAGACTATAAAAACAGGTGTCAAGTATGATTTCCAAATATACATACTTGCATAAACACACGAAATGGAATGTTAGGGAGCGTTCACAAACGACGTTAGATCATTTTTCTGACTCATGCATTCCTTCCCAATAATGTTAGACATAATGCAAATGGGAAATATCAATATCTACTTACCTACTTCAATGAAAACATCAATTGGCACCCTATGTTGGGCATAAATGATGTCACGTAAATTGCCCTTTAGAAACAACCCACTCGTCATCACATTACAATTAGGTAAACGACTTAGGAGTTTGTCACAAATTATGTCAAGTAAATTATCTTTTAAGACCAACCCACGCACCTGTAATCACATTACCATTTAGTGAAAAGCCTCGGGGTAGGGCATAAATGAAGTCACGTGAATTATCCTATATGACCGCCTCACCCACTAGTCATCACACTAGCATTAAGTGAGCAGCTTAGAGGTTGGGCATAATTGATGTCACGTAAATCATCCTTTAGGACCAGCCAATTCACCAAACATCACATTAAAACTAAGTAAACGGCTAAGGGGTTGGGCACAATCGATTTTCCGTAAATTATTCTTCAGAACCACCCCACCCACCTCTCATCACACTAACAATAGAAAAACGGCTTAGGGGTAGACAAAAATTTATCCTTTAGAACGCACTAACCAACCAGGAATGAGAAAGAGTACCAGGATTTTTTTATTTTATATACTATATTTGTTTTATAGTCTTTTATTTTCTTTAGGTTGAATCCACTTTGTACGAATGCACTTTGTCCGAAAATATTTATACAAAAATTTGTGTAGTTTGTACGACAACCATTTTTACGAATGCATCTTGCACTATGGGTCTTTTGTACGAAAAATCTTTGTCCGAATTGCGTGTACGGATTGCGTAAAAAGCTACTATATTGTGCGAGTTCGTAGTTTGAATGACATTTGCTGTATGCGGTAATGTTCAAAGTATTACCAAGGAAGGGTAACCACATGCGCGCTCACTTTTAACTCAAGTTGATACGCGTTAAACGCGTCAAGCGCAGCGAGTAATTGAAACGTGTGCCTAATCAATTTTGTCGCAGGTCAGAGATTTGCTCAAAGTTGCCCGCCAAAGTTTAAAAGGTTCGAATTTTCAATTTTTTTGAACCCTGTAGCTCCGAAAAATTTTCATCCGATTTTCAAAACATTCGAAGTTTTGTAATCTCTAAAATATTATTTTAAAAAGTTATTTCTGGATTTTTGACAACTCAAAAAGTTTCAATTTTTTCAAAACATTATTTAAAAAACCGTTTTTCGGAGGCCTTTTTATTAACCACTATTTTATTTTGCCTGTTGCAAGAGGAGCACGCAGTAGAAAATAAGCTAATAATGTTGTATATACGGTCCCTACACATTGTTTTCACTACTACTTCGTTTATTTCATTCGTATATTTTTCTACGTTTCATTCATGTCGTGTATGTACATTTAACATCATTTCTTTGCTTTGTTTAATTGAATTAATTGATGCCAAATACAAATATAGTTACAATAAAACAATAAACATTCAAACATAGTGCATTCGTACATAATGCATACGTACAAAAAACTGATATATATGATTTATTTTATTGAAACGAATTTTAATGGCATGATGTATTGTAATATTCCAATTCATATGCCAATTGTTTTTGTAACGGCATTTATTTTCTCGTACCTGCACCTTTCGTAACCAGCCATCTTGTACCTGTACTTCTGTTACTAGGCCCACAAGAATCAGTAATACTCGTACCAGCACCACTCGTGCCGGCGATAATTCTACAGAGCTCAATCATACCAGAATAGCTTCTACTGTTCCCACTCGATACGAAGCAAGTTGTACCCATCCAATTTATACATTTGCTAATGCTACCGAGCTAACTTGTACTAACGAGCACCACTCTTACCCCGCCCACTCTTATCATCAACGATCGTGCCTAGATAACTTGAACCAGCGCTATTGTAACCAAGCCCACTCGAAACGGTAGCACGTACCTGGCACACCGGGACCAGCAAAGCTCGTACCTAGCCCGTTTTAAGTAGTTTTAACCAGCGCTATCTGCTTAGGCTTTATGTTAGGTTAGTCTTACAACAGAAACAATGTTGTTCAGTGAAGAAACCAACTCGCTGTACGCTCAGCATCTACTTCCGACCCACGGTGGACAAATCTGGCGCGAAGCGCCGGATTTTTAAATGATAACTGCAGTTCGCTTAAAAGGGAATTCCCTAAAACGGTTAAAACAGAATCCATGGGACAGATTTAGTCGATCCCGCGGAGTCGCTCTAACAAGAATTTGTCTGTGGTAATAAAATTACATAAAATAATTTATTAAAGTAGTACATATTCTCAAATACAAGTATTTAATTTTTATTGTCTACTATAATAAATTAGTCCTATGTGCATATAGAATGTATAATGCAAGAAGCATAAGAGGAAACTAGTGGCGGAGACATGATAGTCTCAGTCCAAACAGCTGCAAAGTGAAATGGGTGTAATTCATCCGAGGTCACCTCAAATGGTGTGGACATGCTCCCTTTCGGATTTAAAAAACTACTAAGAGATACAGAGAAAGAGAATCGCAGCAAACACATAAGTTCTATTTCAAAAAAGTGTTTTCATAGACCTTTGTTTGGTTGCGTAAATTAATCATGTTAAATACTTGATTCTGTCTATGTACCTGCATTCTTGAAATTGTTACTGCTCCGCTTCTTGATGTGGAGTACTATATTGTAAAGTGTGACAGTCAGAGGAGTATAACTTTCTAGAGCAACTGCTATAAAATGTTCCTATAATATGCCAGCTAATATTCTGGAAAGGAGCTGCAGCATTCGAAAATAAATAAACAAGCTAGATACACTACAAACTGTTCTTGTAACCTTTGAATAGGACTGGATAAGGTACAATGCCCAAAAACGGGTCTGTTTAAGTAGGCAAAATTGCAAACCTAAACCTAAAGTACAAATTACACGCAAAAACGTAATGTAGGAATAGTAGAAGCAAAAGTGTATTGTAGCCTCCATGATGTCTGACATGTGTAAATTCGCATATAACATTATCCGTAAAAACAAGGACAGCTCTGTTCGGTATTTGGAGTGAGCAGACAGATAGGCAGGGTCTGACTAGTGAGAGTGAGAGACCCAGAAAGAGTACAAGAAATAGCAAGTTGCCTCCTTCTTCCGTATATGTATCTACAATAACTCCACTGTATTCGGATCCCCAGTGCTGTGTAATCGAAGTATACCTCTTCCACTTACAGTTTCTTGTATCCAGCTCATTTTCGTATCCTGGACAGATGCGTTGAGAGACTGCGACAACGAAAATTAGTTTCGCTTTCTGTTGTTTTACCTTACTATATTTTTTCAATTTTCTTTACTTCCATACAACATCAACCTAATCTCTAGTATGAGTAATAATAATAAAAATAAGGTCATGTTTATCGCTACTTCTAACTAGTAAGTTGCATGCTCACTATGAAGAACAAAATATATAACTTTAAAGCGAGTGTTGAGGTTGAGCAAGCTTCGGAATGAATGGAATGGCGTGATGACTCGTAGACTCTTTCTTGTACCTAAAGTTAGACGATAAGACGCAGATACTAGTGTCTGTTCTCTGTTTGGTTTTTGTAGGATCATCAGCGTGTTTTGCTAGTAACTGGGAAGACTAGGTGGAAGTGATAGTTGGATTGGATTGGTGGAGTTCAGGTGAGAAAAATGAGGTATTGTAATATAAGAGTTAGAAGAGTTGTGGAAAGTCATATGAGCGTGGTCGTGTGATTGGACGGAGGTAGGGATGACAAAAAGACGGTGTATGTATTGTTAAGAAGAAGACAATAGCCTTTGTGTTGATGGTTGGGTACGATTGGTGGAGAGAAGACACGGCGGAAGACATTGGCTGCAGTGTTGCGTGTAGAGGACAAGCTGTGGCATTGGCTGTAAGGCTGGTCTGGTCGAGGAGTACCAGCCTGGAGAACAGCCTTCTCGTGCAATCCACTCTTCTCATTCTATTCTCTGCGCAGATCCCTTTATCCTTTCTTTCCTCCTGTTGTTCTCTCAATCTTTCACTCTCCCTCCTTGGGCTCAACAACTACTTCACACATTCACTCCCTATTCCTCCTCTACAAGATATCCTTTTCTTTACTTCCAAAACAACCAGCCAGCAGACCGACAGCCAAACAATTCACTCCTACTCTACACATATCTATTCACTAGTCAGTCTTGATTCTCTCCCAAGTTCGAGGTCGAGTCATCAAAACCGGCTTCCACATTAATCGTGCATCTTTTATTATAGTAACTACTCTGCATCCTAATTCTCAAAACCTTACAAACATCGAGTCATCAAAAAAAACTTCTGTGTTCCAACTCCAACCAGACTCTAGTTGTCTTCTACTATCTTCAGGAACAATCAATCATTACAATTGTAAATCAACCCCACATCGATATTAAAGAATAAAATACTGTACTTGCTACTTCAACTGTGCTTAACCACTGGAATTCTTTTGGGTCCATCATGTATTTTCGGAGCGCATCTAAATCTTCAACCTCAGTTCATAAGTTATAGAAAGTGAAACGAATCGACCTCGTATCTTCAGGTTACTTACAAGGGTTTTAAATGAGCTGTATGTGAAAGTATTAACATGGTTGGAAAGATTAACGGAACAATTGTGCACGTCGATGTGATGGGCAGATTTCAGGGTCATGACTCAGATTAAACTAGGAAAAATATCGCGACAGAGTATCTTGATTTCATCAAAGGTTGGAAGAATCGATGGAAGGAAGATAATTATAGACGAACTTCCTACGTAACTTCATTGCTCCGTATAATACAGAGTGACGGAAGAGATCAACTTGCCGACTTCTGGTGAAAAACACCGATCGATCCATTCCTTAGATCCACGCTTACTCGTATAAAGTAGAGGAATCAGAAATAGATAATACTCATGTTAAAACGACGCTTGACGCTACACTTCAAAAATGAATAGTGCATTTAGAATCTAGGTACATACGTTGTATGTACCGCCAGAATATACCTGTCCTGAGAAAGAAGGAGGTGAGAGTGACACGCACTTTGAGGTGAAAACGTTTTGTCAGTGGTCTACCTGATGTAACGAGAGAACTCATCTGAGTGTAAATGCAACTAACATTTACAAAGCGATATAGTACGACTTTTTTGTGAAAAGTGCACGTGTAACTACTTAAAAATCAGAGCAGAAGTTACGAAATCGTATTTGTGCATAAATCTTCGTTCAAAGCCCGTTTTCCTAGTGGGAACATGTTGAAGTTTAACATGATATATGGATTGCTTGCCCTCTAGTCTTACCTTCTCTTCAATCAAATACACTTGATATATTCCCGACTTGACATCACGCTATTGGCTCGTCAATTTGTTCAATGCAATCTTGTCAACCTTAACTGGTCACTCTGCTAAGGAGTCACCCTCTATCATTGATATTCTATTCAAATTTTCCTATCCCAGAAATTGCTTCAAGGTTTATTTAGACCCTGAATACGCGGTGACATAATGATTATATAATAACATTCTGCTTCATACAATATTTAATTTCTATCTGTTGATCAACTTTAGTGTTCTGTACTACTAAACTATCGACTACTACCACGACGCATCACAACATTCAATTTAGGTAATCCAATCAAGTATATTATGAGTATTTGAATTTTATTATTTATAAATATTTATGGCTGCAGTAGGATTGGCAGTTTCGATCGACTGATCAGCAGTTTAGCGTGTATTTGAGAATTGGCAGTGCAGCTTAATAAAAAATGTTCCGTATGGTAGAATTGGCAGTAGCAGGGACAAGCCTAATGGTGATCAATCCTAATGGTGATCAAAAGCGATCTTGCAAAAACTACTGCCAATAAAAATTTTTGTCACTGATAGTGATGTAGCTTATAGTCTCAACTACCTATACTTGTACTTTCAGCTCCGTTACTTAAAAACTCTAGCTAGGTAAAATTAAGCAAGTTTTAATCACTTTTTCAAACTATATCACCTATAGGACGGTACTTTTCTTATATTGACAATGCTTTTTCAAGCAAACTGATCACCTTTTAGGGCAACTGGGATTTTGAGATTTTTTTCACTTTTTTCAGACAATGACCTGTATCTCTTAAAAACTTTAATTTTAGACACCGAATATTTTTAAGTAGATGCAGAATTAAAAGACAAGTACAATGGTCCAACATGCTTCATTATAAGTCATTTGCTTCAAAAGATACAGGTCCTTGAAGTTTTGAAAAAATGAACCCGATCACCAATAGGACGGACCCTACTACCAATAATGTTTTCTGTAAATTTCGATTTTGCATATGGTTATATAATTTCACATTCATAATGATGAAAATTAAGTTATTTAAATGATTAAACGTTCGTCCATATCCACTTTTGTGGTTTCAATAATGTGTTCCATCCTTATTCGTCTTGTACAAGTACCGCTAGCATCATGTCTTCACAGAAGCAGAGAAAAAATACGTGGAAATTTATTAAATCATTCTCAACTGTAAAAGAAGCGCAATTATTTTTAAGTTAGAATTGGAAAAAGCTATACACGAATATAGTATGTAGTAGTGTGTTATTGTTTCAATCACGGAAAGTCCTGCACTGCAAAAGTTCAAATAGTTTCTCCGGGTGGAAACGGACGTGCCGACTAATTTGAGGTTGAAAGAATGATTTACGTATTTTTCCTCTGCTTCTGTGAAGACATGATGCTGGCGGTACTTGTACAAGGTAAATAAGGATAGAACAAATTATTGTAACCACAGAAGACAAAAGTGGATATCGACGAACATTTTATTCATTTAAATAACTTAATTTTCATCATTATGAATGTGAAATTATTAAAATCTTATGCAAAATCGAAATTCACAGAAAAAACTATTAGTACCGCCAATTCTACCATACGGAGCATTTTTTATTAAACTGCACTGCTAATTCACAAATACACGCTAAACTGCCGATCAGTCGATTGAAACTGCCAATTGTATTTATGCCAATATTTATTATGCATATAATGATCATATTTTCGATGAAGCACATTGTGCAACTTTTTAAATTCTACGTAAAATATACAGTCATTCATTACTCGTTCAAGCCACTTGGCTGACCGGTTATTTCAGTACAGATGCTGCAAAATTCACAGAATGTTCTGTAGCATTCCATTGATTTTATAATGCACGTGCTTCATTCGGTGCAATAAACGACAAATAGGGTACAAAGCACCCCAAGTGTGTTTTGCCCGCATCGGTTTTTGCTATATTTCCAATTGTGTCAAACATGATTTTTCATAAAATAGTTTTTCGATCCTTATGAATTGAAACTCGTCTAATCTAAGAACTTTATAAGCGGTATACCCCGATAACACTTGGATTTGAATGAAGAATTCCTGAAATACCCCCTTTTGATAGATGTCAAAATAATGGCGTAACGTTAAGTATGAGACAAATGGCGAGAGCAATTATCTCAGCAACTAGATACAATAAAAAAATTCTGATTGCAGATTTGACATCTCAAAAGTATACTCTAGGTATGCATTTTTTATTTTAAAAAAATATTTAAAAATAAAGTTTTTCAAAAAAACTGGCGAGACCAAAACCAGTAATTATCTCAGCAACTATGTACCTACTACAAAAGTATTGTAATTTCAGATTTGACATCTCCAGAGTATACTCTAGGTATACATTTTTTATTTTGAAAACATTTTGAAAAATAAATCTTAAAAAAAACTGAAAAATTAAAATAATCTCATTAGAGATAGTACATAAATAATGTCACCCAAATTGTCTCCAAATTAATACATTGTGAATAAGCCACTCGTGCCAGTACGATTTGCCACCAGCCCTATCTTGCCGAGACCACTCGTACTGCCACCATTATTCTGCACCTACTTGCAACAGCAATATTCGTACCAGTACTATGTATGTTGTTGCACTTGGCATAATACATAGTCTTTAAATGAATCACTAGCTGGTACCAGTAATTATCATTCTGCTCGTTTTCGAACCATTTTTACTCATGCTGCTCATACGGGCACCATTTTCGTCAGCACTACTCGTATCAAGCGTGCTCGTGCCGATCCTACTCGTATACGCACTTCTCATACTCATACCATTCGTACCAAATGCCACTAGTACTAGCGCTACTTGTACCAGCACTACTTACTCCGGCACCACTCGTACGAAAGATCTTGTACCATTACATTTTCCGATATGTGCTACACAAAACAGCTAGTTTAATCAAGTTGTAATTGATTCAGAATTGTTTGAAAATTCTTGTGTGAATGGTCGTTTTGTCCTTGTTGTAGCACATTCCAAAAAATATGAAAAACCGAGGGGTTTATTACAAAACAAAATGATATGTATTACTATATAAACAATACAACCGCGGGAAACTGCTTACCCACCGCATCCAGGATCTACATCCGCATCCCAAAAAGTTCCTACTTAAAATTACTTTTCTCTTTTCATATTTGCTAGAATTTCCCAAACTAAAAAATGTACATATTACTAACAACAGTACTCAACTGTCTATGAGTTTTTTATTATTAGATTTTTGAAAACGTCTCCAGTATGTAATCTTTCGCTTTATTAGATATACAACCATACCTTTTTTATTTACCATATAACTCGTATCTAAACGATTGGTATCCAGCCTAATCGAACCAAACATTGTTGTTTCAAAATCGCAGGCACTGGTATCACTGTTACAAGCCTACGGCTTTGGAGCACAGCAGTACCCTCACCACTCACTCCCGGACCACTTGCACCAGCAATACTTTTACAGCTGTTCGCCCTTCTCACCAAAATAATAAAATTAGGCCCGTGAATACGGATTTAAATACAATAACAAATTCAAAAAACAAAGGCGCTGGTGCTGATAATTACTGATCTTGGTCTCGCCAGTTTTTTTGAAAAACTTTATTTTTCAATATTTTTTCAAAATAAAAAAAAGTGTACCTAGAGAACACTATGGAGATGCCAAATCTGCAAGTAGAATATTTTTGTCGTACGTAGTTGCTGAGATAATTACTGATTTTTGTCTCGCCAGTTTTTTTAAAAAACTTTATTTTTCAATATTTTTTCAAAATAAAAAATGTGTACCTAGAGTATACTCTGGAGATGTCAATCTGCAATCAGAATTTGTTTATTGTATCTAGTTGCTAAAATAATTGCTCTCGCCATTTGTCGTGTACTTACGTTACGCCATTATTTTGACATCCATCCCTTTTTGACGTTTTGACTGCCAAAATAGTCTTTAATGTTCATTTCAACCTTTTCACTTAGTTTTTGAGATAGACCGTTTTTGTACCATACATAGGTTTTCATAAAAGCAATCTTTAATGTAATTACAAATTCTGGGTTTTATTCGAAACGAGCAGTCTGAAATTTAAAATATGAATTCGGAAAATCGAGTGTTAGCTACCAGGACTAATCGCAGAGTGTGAATGTGAGACATGCCATGTTGTACTCCCCGGTATAAAGGAGTAGACTGTACAATCATTATAAAAACTAAATATGATTGACTGAGAAGAAGAACGGGCTTGGATCGGAAACTCAGTGCATTTGTACAATAGGATTGGTCGAGGAATATTATTTCCTGAGCTTCTATTGTGTTTAGGACCAAAATAACGCAGACACATATTTTGCATTGAACATACAAAAAATGTTCTCACTTCTCCATAATAAACGTTAATAAGGAAGTTAAATGTACGTTGGACCAGAGCGACGTTTTCCGTGTCCAATAAACTCGGCAAAATTAAACTTCAAGCGACTGTAGGTTCTCAGAAACGTAGTAGACACTTTACGAAAAGACATCACCGTGAAAGACACTGCGTGTAATTTACTCAAACTTGTCGACCATACGGCTCCATCGTTTTAGCTTTAAGCCCGTGTTTCACCTCTTCCGACTAATAATAACAAAGAGTATTACGCAGGTGGCTCAACCTCGTAATAAGTTTATATTGGTGGTCGTTGTCGTGACTGTCATTCATACTCTCGACGCAATGAAAAGTTGTACCATATTCTACCCTGTAAACTGCGGTACTATTGTCTGCCCATATAGATTTGACTGTTTTGTACATGCGCAATGAGCTTCCTGCACCACCAACAAGTTCGACTTTATAGAATCCTTGAGTTGTCACTCAATGCACTAAAACATCATGGAGTTTGATGTGCCATACCGTTTTCATTACATCAATGTCATTCGCGCCTAAAAGCATTTAAAATTTTGAGAAGCAAGGACAAAGAAACACATAGTTATTCCCTATGTGTTGGAGCAACGCAGTCAGTTTTGGCGTTTTGAACCTTCAAAGTTCAAACCTTTCTGGTGCGACATATATCCTTTATTATCGTATAAGCAGTCGCACCATACTCTTACCTTTACCACATGCTTTGCCATTTAGGAGTATGAGTATACAATGACTATATACCATCCAAACTCAACAGCCGTTTTGTCAAGGTGACTCAATTTCTCTATTAAAATAATCCAAAGCTACTAAACAATAATAATTGCGGTCCGTTAGGGAGCATAATGCAAGTGCGAATGCATAAATTTGCATTGTCATTCTGTATTTCTATTTCTGTCTGGTTGAGGCTGAGTGGACAAGTGGACTTCGCCACTTTGCCCGGTATAGAATCAACTGTTTCAAGTGACGCGGACGCGGGTGTTGAATGTTTTTTATTTTTGAGGAAAGGCAAAGTTTTTCAAGCTTTAAGTGTAACATTAAACTCGGATTAACGATTAACTGATTAGTATGCAAAAACGACTGCCACGCCAGCCACACACGCCAAAATTCTCCAGTTCAAGTTTCTTGCTCATGTAAAAAGGCTTAACATATGTGCATGTGTTTAAACTAATCGTAAGAAAGAAAGAAGAATTCTTATCCACAAATACCACATCTTTGAAATGGGCAGCATAAATGTGTTATGGTCTGGTAAAGAACTTACAAAACTTATATGATTGAATATTTCACACCCACGAATACCTGCCGTGGCTGCCTTGTTCAAACACGGACAGCGCTATCCACTTATGGGTCGTGCATGAACTAACAAAAATTGAAAATTGTTTTATTGACTATTTATTTTAATTATAATTAACTTTAAATTTTAAATTAATTAAAGTTTTAGGTGTCTGCGCAAACTCCTGACATATACTTACTTTTAAAAACTAGAGGCCTTTGGGACGTATCCCATGGCCCGTTTATTTACATATAAATTTTATTACAG
>JAQFZE010000632.1:0-24038 GCA_034695245.1 Dicyrtomina saundersi | reverse complement strand
TTTTGTTTTTATGACATAGCTCATTTTGATTCTAGCTTAAATTGGAAATGGGTCATTTTGGTTCTTCAAAGACGATATATATAGAAAAATAGAGATGAAAATACAATTTTTGAAAGCTTTCTAAAGTTTCATGTTTTTAGCTTGTAAGTAAAAGCGCATTTATAGCGGAACATTGCATAAAATAAAGCCAGCTTATTTTTGCTATTTTAAGACAAATACAAATGATACTTGAATAGTAACGGTTTTGGATTCATGGCGATAGCATTTCATGGGCAAATATACAGAAAAAAACACGCGTTATTATTTTACATTTATATTTTTAGGATTTTTAGATTTATTTGAATCCTGAATTTTGTCGAATGCGTGTATTAAGTTTTAATTTTCATTGCAATACAAATACAAAATACAAACTGATAAGTACAAGACGTTTACTTAATGGCAGAGGCAGGTTGAGATCAACTGACACAGAAAAGTGATCTCGTAGTAAATGACTGAAAGGATAACGAGAAAACGCATTCAGATCAGAACGAGTGAACGAGCAGTAAAAGTAAAGAAGTTCGCTTCGCTCTCGCGCAGTCTCTCCATCTTACCAGTACCAGTGCAGTCCCACAATAATAATAAACCATTGCATTACAATTTAGGGGCAATCCATAAAGTACGTAAGTACATTCATGCCAAGTTAGAGGGGATTGAAACTGTCCAGTAAAGACTACAAGTTTAGTTAATTATTTTTGACAACAGTTTCAGTCTCGATTTTGAAAGGGGGTTCAGTGACTAAATTTTGTGTTAACGTTGTTGATGGACGACGTCTGACTTTTGTGCGTTTCTGTCTCTCTCTCACTAGCAAGTCGTGGTAGTTGTTCCGAGATCAGTTCTCTGACGGCGACGGCTGCTGGATTAGAATCAGATGGGATTACGTGACGATTGGAAAATGACGAGAGAAAAAGGAAACATTTACTGTGACTGACTGAAACTGAAATCAGAGTTTAAACTTTATACTTACACACTTACACACCTGAGTAGCCTAATAATAACAGTCACGAATTTACGAATAGACAGACGAGTCAAGACTCGGCTGTACAGTTTACCATTTACAGTTTAATTTAGTTTGGATTCATTTCTTCACAGTATCATTAAAGTTACTCATTTCCTTGTTCTTGTTCATACACTGTACATACTACATACAATCCCTCAACATAATAATAATATGTCGTTGTTGTGTTAGTGCTATAAATATTCAAAAATATTTTGGTTTCTTTTAAACAATGGTTTGGGTGAATTCAAATGTAGGAACTACAAATTTAATTGTGCAATAATAATTATTACTAAATCAGCTAATCAGCTTTATTTTTGGTTGTTGGGTCAGTTCCGATTTAGCCCATGAGTTTCTTTCCATCGTCGTTGATTGTAATTGGGTTCTTAGTTAGCCGTCAGTTATAATTTTATAATTGTTAATTATCTATTACAGTTAAAATATAAGAGTACATAGTTGTAATAGTAATAAGTGGAGGTGGTAGAGTTGAATGGGATTCTGCCTTGATTGAGTTGTTATTGTTGGTTTGAATGGAATTCGAATTGGAATATTTTGAATAAAAATATCTACGCACAAAAATGTCACTGAAGCCAAAGAAAGTGGATTTTACATTGACATGGAATGCACTTAAGCGAACGATTGAGGGTGTTGTAACTCTCTCCAAAGTGCCAAGAGTTGAATGGAATGATCGATTCACGTAAGATTTTAATTTTTTTTAGTCGAGTCTTAAATCATAGATACTGTTTACTGTTACTACATATTTGAAAGTAAAATTCAGATTGCTGATTTATATGTTTGAAGTGTGAAGGGGAATTTATTTTTGATTGCGTGGGTCTTTCTGCTCTTTCTTAAAACTGAATAATATGCGTTATGCTCGTGGAGGACTTCCTAATTCGAAAAACAATCAACAGTATTTTGTCTAGTTTTGAGTCTAATTTTTACGTGGGGATTATTGTTGTTGAATATTTGCAGAGATGTGTACTCACTGTGTGTTGCCCACCCAGACCCATTTACCAATCAACTTTATAATGAGACTAAAGAATTTCTAACCAAGCATGTTCAGGGTCTGAAAGAACAAATTCAGCTTGAAAATATTTCAAATTTGCTCAGAGTTTACCATGATATGTGGATCAAGTATAGTCAAGGAGTGGCTTATTTAAATAAGCTTTACTCGTAAGCAAGATCAATGCATTCCACTACTTTTTATTATATATTTGTGATGATTCAAGAATTTTTTGCTACATACATCGGTAAATGCGTCGGCAAACTGTTTGGTTAATGATATTTTGTATTGTATTTTAGTTATTTAAATCAACAACATGTTAAAAAGAGTAAAGTGTCTGAAGCTGACATAACTTATGGAGGCCTTGGTGATCTTCCTGGTCATATGGTGGAAATTGGTGAATTAGGTTCGTATTAATGACTCTTGCATTGTTTTGTAGATATTTAAAAATCTATAGAGCTAGTGATTTGTGCTCTCATTTGGATAACATTACCCAAATGAATTCACTTAATTATTCGTTTGCTGTAGGCCTTGAAATCTGGCGTTTGGAGATGTTGGAGCAGATCAAAGGCAATCTTATCGAATTAGTTTTAGAAGCAATCCGAATCGATCGACGAGGAGATTCTGCAGTTGCCACTACCGTGGTCAACGGAGTCATTCAATCTTTCGTATCAGTAGAAGATCCTAAATTAAGAGTGCCTGGGGATCCTTCGGTGCACCTTACTGTGAGTTAAATACTTAAGATTGTCTCCTGTCTCTATCAAGCAGAATATTTATAGACTTTATTTTTATTCACGTACAATGGTCTTGTTTTGCGTGAGAATGGGATGTATTTAGTAGCAATTTCTAAAGATTGTATTTTGTATTATTTTATAATATTACATTTTATTTTCAGTTTTACGAAAAATCCTTTGAAGAACCATTTTTACAAGACACTGGCCAATACTATAAGAAAGAAGCAAACAAGTTAATAGAAACGTGTAGCGTGGCAGAATACATGGAAAAGGTGATACAAAAGTTACACGAAGAGGATATGAGAGCTAGAAGATACCTTCATCCGACGTAAGCTAGGAGTTCCGTAACTTTACGTTTGCCGAGCGTTTAAAGTATTTACGACATTTCATAATTATCTAAATGCAAAAATCAACTATATCTACGTGTATTTTACTCGTTTTTTTTGTAGATCCTATTCGAAACTATCAGCAGAATGTCATCTTCGCCTAGTAACAGATAATGCCGCACTTCTTCATGCAGAATGCTTGCAGATGGTTGAGTGTGACAAGAGAAAAGATCTTTCAAACATGTACTGCCTCTTAAAGCCACTGGCTCGTGGACTCGGTGTGTTGGCCGATACTCTGGAACAACATATTCTCAATGAAGGATTAGATGCTGTTAAATCTATGAAGCCAGAGAATGCACACATTGACTTTGTCGAGAACATGAATGTTGTTCAGAAAAAATACAAGGAGATTGTTTGCAACGTGTTTAACTCAGATCAGTTATTTCTCAGTGCTCTAGATAAAGCTTGTACTAAAGTTATTAACTGGAGAGGTCAAGCGTCTCAACCAGGGCAGTGTAAATTACCTCCATGTAAAAGTCCCGAGCTGGTAAGCCAAGTTTTTTTTAGTTATCGTCTCATTCAAAAACATTTTGTGCATTCACCTTACTAGTCTTTACTACGTACCTACTTGTTTCTAAGTTAGTCAACGAACTTAAATATAGTTTCATATATAATTTACTTTCTGTAGTTGGCCAAATACTGTGACACCTTACTAAAAAAGTCAACCAAAGGATTTTCGGAGCAAGAAGTTGATGAAAAACTGAATAACTCGATAATAATATTCAAGTATATTGAAGACAAAGATGTTTTCCAAAAGTTTTATGCGAGAAATTTAGCACGGAGATTAATTCATCAGTTAAGTAATTCAATGGATGCTGAAGAAGGAATGATTAATAGACTCAAGGTTTGTTCTATATATTTTGGTTATACAAGTCTTAATTAACTTAAAAGTAGCATACCTAATAAGCCATTTGAAATTAAAAATAAGTATTTCTTGTTCTTATTCTGTTTTGAAACTGTTTGTATTTAAAATTGCAGCAAGCTTGTGGGTACGAGTTCACGAACAAGTTGCATCGAATGTTCACCGATGTGTCTGTATCTAACGATTTATGTAATAAATTTACTGACTACTTGACTTCCAACGATTTGAATACAGGCGTCGGTTTTAGTGTTCAAGTTTTACAAGCTGGTGCCTGGCCACTTCAAAGCAATTATCCTGTGCAAGTACCACAAGTGCTTGAAAAGTCCGTTCATATTGTAAGTCAATTTTAAGTTCTTTGCAACTTGTAACATGCTTACTAATGATTTTTTTGTTGGGCTATGTACTTACTATATATACATTATTCTTTTGTAACATCAGTAAATCTAATTAACTTGTTTAATTCTGATATTTCACGTTACAGTTTGAAACGTTCTATGCAAAACAATTTAATGGGAGGAAATTGACTTGGTTGCATCATTTGTCCACGTCGGATGTGAAACTGAACTACACGAAGAGGACTTATTTCATTACGATGCAAACCCTTCAGCTTAGCCTTCTCATTCATTTTGAAACTCAAGATAATTTATCATGCAAAGAACTGCAAGAACTAACTCAGCTCAATGATGACGCTTTCACACGGCATTTACAGAGTCTTGTTGACTGTAAATTGCTAGATACTTCCTGCAAGGTAATAAGCGCAGGTTTTGAATTATTAGCTTATATAATAAAAAAAAATTCAGAAGAAGATAAGACTTAAAATTAGTTTACCTTCGGTGTGGTGGAAGGGTTTCACTACTTAAAATAAAAATAAATTGTGTGGATACTCAGGAATTGACTGCCGAATCTATAATCACACTCAACAAGAATTATGCCAACAAGAGGAGCAAATTCCGTATATCCGGAGCTATGCAAAAGGAAACACCACAAGAAGTGGAGCACACCTTTGCTAGTGTTGAAGAAGATCGGAAAATATTTATTCAAGCAGCTATAGTTCGCATTATAAAGTCTAGAAAAGTCATCAAACATAATGTTCTCATTCAAGAGGTAGGCAAAAGTCAAATTTTTAAATGGTTTTTATGCGTGCGTTAAGTGCATTGGAATTGTTTGGTTTCCCAAAACTGTCTATTTAATTTCGAATCAATTTTTTGTGTAGGTGCTGAACTTGTCGTACACCCGTTTTTCTCCTACAATCTCAATAATCAAAAAGTGCATAGAGACACTAATTGAACGACAATATTTGGAACGAACTCCAAATTCCACGGACGAGTACAGCTATGTGGCTTGACGGGACAAAGAAGTTCATAATAATCGTTGTCTATATTTAATAATTAATAGCTACATGCTACTACTGTATTGTATTTGTGTCACAGTCACGCGGCCATCATCTTTAACTACTACAAAACAAATTGAAATACTACCTAAGATTGTTATGATAATTTTTTTGAAACGAGCTAAAAAAAACTTACAGTCAGTTATATTACCATATGCAACAAACTTTTAAATTTTTTGTTCAAATCAATAATAATTATTACCGACCGAAAGCTACAATTAAAAAAATCCATATGATGCGTTTTCAATACTACTTTGTTGTTTTAAACTCGCATGTTTTAATGTCTGCTCAAATTCAACTGAAACTTTTAATGTTGCCTCTTGCATTCCATCTCTTTGTTTTTCTCAACTGTTTTAACTAGCCGGAATAACATTTAAAAATCTAATAACAATTAACTAGGCATAAAGGCGCAAATGATGCATTCGAGTCTCGAATCCCGGAACTTGGTATTTCATACTATGGAGTTACATAGCGCATAAAGTGTCATCAGAAATAGCGCTTTGGTATGCAGCTCACGCCCTGTGTACAATTTCAAAGGTTTTTATGTAGAATATGATCATTGTTGTCTCACCTGTCGCGGATGTTGTCAAGATAATTCGTGATGAAGTCCAACATGGCTGTGCCAAATCGTTTAAATTCTTCACCTTCCATGTTTCTTCGTTAGATAGATGTATGTAGTTCTAAGGAAAAATCAAAACAAAGGCTTCCCTTCAATATCTTTATTTTACCTTTAGGCTTACAGCTGTTATAAAGGATACTTAATACTAATACATTAGGAGCTATTGATGTACTGATTGTGCTTATCAGAATATACAGGCAGTGTAAACGGGTTTCTAAGATTTTACTGATCCATACAGAATGTATCAAAATTAAGAGCATTTACAAGAATTTGATAATTATTATTATAACATTATTATTGTGTAGGTGCATAGGTCCATTATTCGTCCAGTCGGGCCTGAGGAAATCAAATCAGAAAAGTGATTGTCATTTTGAGCTGACCCACAGAGACATAACATAAAAGATTGAAAGTATCTTGAGCACCTATACGTGATATTGCCGTTCTAGTGACGTTGACTATAAAAAGGTTACGTGTCATTAAAACGTTAAAACTTTGGGCTGATTGTCCTTCATGATGGACGTCGGACGTGAGGACGTGTTCAATTCGGTGATAAAAGGATACTTTTTAATTGCCTTATACAAGCAACAGGAAATCGAATAGGACTGAAAATAGAGCACCGTATCAATAGAACATCGTATCTCCATCATTACACAATGACATCAACATTGAATTGAAATTGAAAGGAAAGAAAAAGATAAGAACACACATTTGATTGCAGTTGTCATTCTCTTCCAAAACAACTGGCCTTCACGTAAAGTGCTCTAACATTTGTGCAAAGTTTTCAAGTATCTCCCATCCATACAGACAGACAGATCATGGCGAAGTTCATCTTGGACAATTTAGCACCAGATATTCACTAAACTAAAGCATGTACACACTAGGCTAGGTAGTAGCTAACCGTACGCTTACTATACATAGGTTACCTATACATAACTTGCTATACATATACATATACATGGAACACAAAATCAGGGAAGATACTATAAGTAGGCTGTAGCTGGTCAGAATACCAATTCCTATATCAAGATTGCGCCCTGAATTGAATCAATTACAATTATTACAAAGCTGTCTGACACAGTGCTAAAACTTAAGTGTTGAATTATAGAGACAATACAAAAGTAATTCAATCAAGCAAGAGAGATATTGAAGACACCCTTTATTTCCCCTTTATTTCAACCCGAGACTATTTTAAGGCAAATTCCAAGAAAGTGTACTTGGTATATCTGATACCAGACACAAAGCAACGGTTTTTCCCTATAGTAAAATTAATCAATTACGTCTATATCTGCAATGTATGCAAATAGTACCTATGTAAGAATTTTTAATTTTAATCTATGTATCTCAACCGCTGAATTTCGTGCTTTGTCCACTAATTATTTCAATTCCTTGCAAATTGCAGCTAGTATTTCATTAGATTATATTTTTAAAATGAGTTTCGAAATAAACGCTGTTTAAAGAGAGCATTAACATTTATACAGTGAGCTTTAGCCCTAAAATTTCAGGATTGCAAAGCCTGCTACATAGAATTTGAAAATAACGTGCAATAATTACTGTTAAAACAGTGGCGATCTCGAATTTCCACCGATTTCATCTATATTCTGTATAACTTACATAGTACCTAGAAATAAGAAACTATAAATACATGTCTTATACAGTAATATTATGTCGCTTGTACATTATAGGGGAAAACATCCTCGAACATTTTAAACAATGGTAGAGGCAGAGAGTAGCGAATGCCCTAAATCTAACGGTGGCTGAGAGAGAGAGGGATCAAATGCTCGGCTAGGTATAATATGTAATGTTATAAATAAAAAAGGTAGGTCTAGTATAGGCGTATATAGGTAGTTCAGTTCTATTTTCTACATGTAGTGGGCCCTTCTTGATTTTCTGAATTCAAGACCAACCTGTATTTACTTCCCTATAAAAGTTGACTTTAGCTGTCCAGGTCTGAGTTGAGAGATTTTGAGATGCTCCAGCTCTATGGAGGCTAAAGTCTGATATCTGGAGAAAAGTGGCGACAGGAATTGAAAGTTAAAAGCACTTCCTCTCTTGAATCTCGTCTTTTCCTTATATGTACTCTGTCTCTTTCTTTTTGCAAAAGATTATATATTATACACTCGAGTTGAGACTAGAGAATGGTCGGGGAGTCGAACGTGGCCATGTACTTGTGGAGTGAAATGGAAAAATGGGGGTGTTATATATAGTGCATATAGGTAGGTATATACTCTGGGCATACTCACTTGTTCAAAATGTATCTTTTTTGTTGTTACCAAAACAGACCGTACGCGTTTTAGGATCAAAATAAGTTATCAGTTAGTCAGTGAATAGCTTTACGTGGCAATTATAATTTTAAAATAAAAAAACCATTATTAAAAGGTATGAAAATTCCATATTACGCTTTTGAAAGTATAAAGCGGGGAAAGTATGATTTGTTTAACACGAACAGGGACGGTAGTCGGTGTGCAAATCATGCAATAGTAGAATCTAATTAAGTTCAAGTTCACAGCTGGACACGGGATGATTTTTGAAAATTTTTGAAAAGAATGTTTTTGTTTGCGAAAATTTCCCCTAAAATGTCTTATACGGGCGAAAAGTGAAAATACGAAATTTCTTTTTTTCTTTTTCAGTGTTATGGACTGTTTTTGATACTTCAGTGACGATATCCACAGGTACTCTGGCCTGGTTTGGGTGAGAGCACTCTCATAAAGTTCAGATTTGATACAGTCTACAGATACACATAAATGTGGCCGGGTTTGAAGTGTATAATAAGAGGCAGTTGGCTTGGCAGTTAACTCAACTGGCTCACATATTATACAGTAACTCAAATAATTCTAACTGCCTATCGATCTTCTTCACTCTCCTCTCCTCCTCCAACCTATCAAGATCAAGTGCGAATCTCTGTTCACTTTCACCCAAATTCCTTTCTCGTGATCATGGACTGAAACTCAATTGCCTTTTCCATATACCTATACGCACCTACATAAATATCGAGTAGACCCAAAAGCTACTTGTTACACTGATTCTCCCTTCATCCCTGCATCACGCAATACAAGCTATCTATACATTACTCACACAATCTTTTTAAGAAACCTGGGCTGGATTTAATAGCCATGACTTTTTGCAGAAAGTCCAAAAACATTCTACTGAAAGTTTAACACAATTTTACGAGATCCAAAACTGACGCACAAAAGCAAAGCGGGTTATATGCACAAAAAAATGAGGGTTATAACAAAATTCGTTATTTAGCTGCTTGCTGGTCAGTGGAATAAATTTATTCATTTCAACATTTCAGCAAAACAAAAAAGAAAAAAAAAGAAGAACATGTATAAATACTTTCCCCGAAATCTAAAATATCAGCTCTCGCAACAGTTTGAAAAGTGTGCACAGGGCCGGATAATGCGGCCAGTGCAGGCAGCCCCCGCTGCCTGAATTTTCAAAAAACATGTAAATGGAACATTTTGCAGTTTTCAAAAATATGTAAATAAAATTTTTGCACATTTCAAAAACATGCAATTAAAATCTTTTTGTGGATTTCAAAAACATGGAAATAAAACATTTTCCGCTTTTCTCAAAGCATGTAAATAGGACATTTTGCACTTTATAAAAACATGGAAATAGAACATTTTGCACTTTTCTGAATCAAGTAAACAGAAAATTTTGAACTTTTCTAAAACATGTAAACACAAAATTTTGCTTTACCAAAGAAAACCATCAATAAAATCAAAATAGTGGTTTTTGTATGGAAACAAATTGCTGTCTAAAAGAAATTCCTTCGTCCAGTCCTGAGTGTGCAACTACTGCTTCATGTATGTCCCTGTGTAACAAGTAAACTATGGAGCAATCTTCTTGTTGGAGTGAATTCACGAGCACGAGGCTATGGATCCTGAACCACGCCATATACATAGTAGACACGGGTAAAACATAGTAGCTACGAGAATACCTATATATGTATCAATCTGTACATGAGGAGAAAAGATGTGCACGGGTATTACATTGAAAATTTTTTGATACTCTTAACTCCTTTGAAACTCCGAGACTTTCATTTTCCTTTATAGACTTTCCCTCACTCCCTCTCACACAATCAATCTGCTCCTCTGCCCCAATTTCTCTTCCTCAGCTTCCGCTTAATTCATTCATATCCGTCCACACGGAGCATGTAGCCTTAATGGCGAGGATAATATCCACAACTGTTTCCTACGCTATATACCCTGTATACGACTTTTTGGTAAACCAAAACCTTAGTGGTGACCTTTCATTCATCAATATATTTCCTCTATAAAACCATATGTTATACGCACTTCGTAGTTGCAGTATAAAAAAACCACTCATGCAAGTACCTAATTTTTATTCTCAGAAAAATCAAACCACGCTATCTATAGATATTGTCAATTCACGGGCGCATATGAAAAATTTTCTTTAAGAAACCCAAAGCAAAGGACGCGCATAATTGTACTTTACACATTTTTGAAAGTGGCAAAAATTCTGTTTATATTTTCAAAAATTATTAAAGCTTTATTACGCTGTACTGAATCAGGGCCGAATAATGCGGCCAACGCAGGCAGCCCCCGCTGCTTGAACTTTCAAAAAAGATGTAAATGGAATATTTTGAAATTTTAAAAAATGTGTACAAAGAATATTTTTACTTTTCAAAAACATGCAAATTAATGTTTTTGTACATTTTAAAAACATGCAAAATAAAACATTTTCCACTTTTCTCAAAACATGTAAATAGAACATTTTGCACTTTTCTGAATCAAGTAAAAAGAACATTTCAAACTTTTCTAAAACATGTAAATACAACATTTTGCTTTACTAAAGAAAACCATCAATAAAATCAAAATGTCGGTTTTTGTATGGAAACAAATTGCTGTCTAAAAGCAATTCCTTCGTCCGGCCCTGCTGTACTGAATTGAAGGGATAACACGAGAAAGAAATAATTGTTAAGCCTTTTTGAAATCCTAAAAGACGCTTTTTAAAAATTATTTCAAAGTGAATGCATCATTGTTATTTATTAGCAAAAGACACGAACTACAGTCAGTTTGTTTTGAATTTAGCGAAGGTTGTGGACCGCTTTTGTGCTTTTGTATTGATTCTTCAGCGATGACACACTTTCTACTTCTATATACGGATATATGGAATAGACTATCAGTATGATACGGAGGCTGAGCTGTAAGTTTACACTACGACCTCCATTAATTTAATACCCTCTCGAATCCAGAGTGTATTATTGTCCATTAGTTGTAAGTGCAACATTTGAATTTCAATTTTTCTCCGTTTAATTAAGTACATCCAGACATTGAATGTGGAAAAAACGAAACCACTATATATAACTATAGAAGCCTATATACTATAGCAGGTTAGCTCCTGTATACTATATTTGTGTACTGTAGCGTTCTTACATATTTTTTAACTCGTACACGTTTTATTGCAAGAATAAGATGAAAGGATGAACGGTTGCCGGTTGAACAAAAAAAAGTAGAAGAAACATTGAAACGGTTTCAACGGGAATGAGATGCGATACTATAACGGTAACGGTGCAGTGGTATTATAATAACATACTCAACATGCCTTTTTTTGCATTTACTAAAAATGCCAACCTTATTTATTGCATGCTTGTATGTATTTTATCAGTAGGTGCCTACCTAGAAATGGTATGCTAATAGCTCCAGGGGTGAAAATGTCTTGATGCTCCATATACACCGTACAAATACATATGTATAGAATACTACCCTACTTTCTCAACTGCACTGAAGGCAGAGATGCTGCTGAAAAAGACAGAGATTGACTATGGGGAGAAAGGAGAAAGCAATTTGCTTGTTTAAATTCACTTTGACTTTTCCATCTTTTCGTAGTATATATAGTCCATGCTCACTTCCTTTTCCACCTTAGGCCTTTGGGCCCGAATTGAGAACGGAATTGGACTAAAATATCCGAGAGACCGACAACTGAAACGAAAGCCGAAATTCGGCATGGACAACGTACGACGACAGTTTAAATCTGCGATGATATCTGAATCCGGATTTATATCAAGAGTAATGTAAAGTGTCCTAATCTAATTTGATTTGTGTAGATCCCAGATTATTTCGAGTGGCAAAGATATAGGAAGAAAACTGGGACTGGCATAATATAGGTACTACAATATGTGCGTAGCATTATTCACCTACGATTTAAATTCTAAACTATAAGCATGAAATGAATTTCTAGACTTGGTTTTGAATAGTTATGTAATCAATGATTAATTAATACTTTAAGTACTGAGCGACAGACGGACGTCCTTGAGTGTTCGATATCAGATAATTCTACTGACCCATTCAATGATCTTAGCATAGCGAGTGCAGTTGCAATCTTTAATCATGCTAATTAATTGCTATTCTATCTATCAGTATAAAGTTTATTTTGCCCTTGCAACTTACATGTATGAGAAGCATTATGTACAAGAAGCATTTAATAAAATTTAAAGATCAACTGTCACTGAATTAATCTATATAATTTTCACAAAGGGAATCCCAACTCAACGTTTCCTCTTCACATTATATATTGTAATAAATCCCCCAAAAAATGGAAAATACGCAAACGCTATCAAAACCATTGACAAAAGTAATACACACGAGCACCTACTTATATAGGACCTAAGTATAGATAACGTTTTCAACTGATAGGCTCAATTATTATATACAGTTTGCAAATTGTAGGTAGGTATATTGCTAAAAAATGAAAAATTCAAAGTCAGTCCAAGTGCTATTTTAGCGACTCTTCTTCAATTTAATACGCAGATGAAAATTACACCTGTACCAATTATCGTTAGAATTATAGCTTTCAATAAATAACACGTGCTTCCTTTTTATAGGTCAGAGAACTAACAAAGGAACCCGGAAAGCATATAAGTTATGCCGCAAATTGATGTAATACTTTTCGTCTCAGGAAGTAAATATGCGACTAATACAAAGAAAATTAATAGTGCCCAAGTAATTAATTAGTACGACTTAATTAGTCAACTTTACCCTTTACCTTTGCCTTAGATGAGAGTCTTCTCTTGCAAATTTAGATTTAAACTTTAAAATGTAATGGAATAGGACAGGGCAGAAAATGAGAAAATCAAAGTAAAAGTGAACTCACCTCAAAAACTCGCGGCAAAAATTTATTTTAGTAAACCGAATATTATATACTGGATATACACGTGTCTGTATGGAAAGAAGTACGACAGAGAAATGGTCAAACTAAAAATGGTTATGGTTCAAGACAATAATATTGTGCCTGAACTAATCTTTTGGAATGGGCAGAAAATATTACAAGAATCAAGAAGACTGGAAAAGAATTGTTTAGACTCGTTCAGGTGGACTGGAGAGGAAAGAGTGAGCGTTTAGAGCAAAAATCCTTCTTTGCAATTGTAACTTCCACAAGAAGTACAAGGCAAAGGCAGGCAGACACACACGTACCACACAAGACATGATCTTCCCTTTAGCTTGTTGTTGGGCTTTGGTTTCCTTCTTTCCTTTTTTGAAAGGATACGAGATGCTCACTAGTCACAGTATATTTTTAATACTACATAATAATATATGAATGTTGACGAGAGTTTGGACTTTAGATTGAGTCATTCCATGATGGGTACTTTGGGGATAGCAAGATTGTATATAGCAAGTTACTCAAAAAAAAAGCAAGGGAAATTAGGTAGTAGATACGTAAGTACGTACTAAAGCTGCATATATATGGGCATGTTTAGTTTAGGTATGCCGGGCCAATCTGCGAGACCCACTGAATTCTATGGATATTTATTTTTATTATTAAATGGAATTAATCAACAAAAGTAAGAACGTAACAAAAAAAGGGAATCAAATAATCTACTAACCTAGTAACCAAAATAGTATACACAATTCATGGCTTATATCAAAAGAAGCAGCTTACCATTTTGTAAAGCCAAAGCCAACAAAACTATACAGATTTTAGCATCTGATTTTCCTATTTAAGTTTTATAACTCCAAACTCCACACTGAAGGGTGTAAATGGGAAGACAACCATAACCATATGACCATTCACTTCTGGATCTGGACAAGATTAAAACTATACAGTTACTATACAATGCTCCGTTTATCTGCTTTTGTTCTTGATCTACTAGTCTAGATATCTTTTTACAGATCCAAGATCAAGAGTCAAGAGAAATCTGTGGAGCATCTTCTCTATATTCTCGATATCGATTTCAACAACTCACGGTATAAAATTTGATCAAACTGATGGGAACTTTTTTGAGAGACTCCATAGGAAATAAGGGATTGAAAATTAATTGTACAAAATATATACTAATACGCATCAATTCAGATGCCAGTACATTTTGTGTAACTACTATTAATGAAACTATTTTAACATTCAATGCTAGCTAATTTATTATACAACTTTGTATTCTTAATTCCAAATAAACGTAACGCTATATCTCATTCAAAGAATAGCTTAAAAAATTAATGGGCATAAAAACTTATTTAAAAAAATTAATAATCAGGTTTCCTTACAGATAAAATACTGATTACTGGTTAGTGTTAGTCATTTTAAGGAGAATGCATGATATTCATCAGTACGGCTTAAAGTTCACCCTACCACAGTTTCTTAAAAATATCTTACAATTAGAAAAAAATTATTTACACACCTGTAGTACGACTTAAGATATAAACAGTTCCTTGGAAAAAAGAGCTTAAAGCAACAAGGCCACCCGTGTCAGTATAGTTTTTCTTTTCGCTCAATTCTACGAAAGTCTTAAAAATGGGAATTTGCACGTGTTGACGTAGCTTTTATAGAGTATATAGACGTATTACACTTTCAATCCTGCACTATAATGAGTACCTGTTTGAGCTGCTACTGTTTTACTGCTTTACTGTGTTTCACGACAAAAAAAAGGAACGAGAAAATAACCTCACGTCCACTTCACTTCTCACGTCCCTTACTTGTCTATTGTTCAAGCAAAAGTGCAATTCAATTTTTTATTTTGAGGTAAGTATAGTATCAGTGGAACTTAATTGTAATTAAGTATTAGTGATTAAATATAACGGCCACACGTTAAAATGTAATAGTTGCTCTGGCTGCTATACAGTCTATGATCAATGATTATATAAATAATACAAGATACAAGTGGCAATGGGACTGGTAAATATTATGTGCATTAATAAATTTACAGTCGCAGCCAACATTCCATATACCATTCGAATTCTTTTATATCTAATATATTCTTTTGGGAAAAAGTAATTGTGTGTAAGTATACGGTTACATTACGGTAGATTGTGATTGTAAATTTTTTGGTAGTAAATTAACATATATGATGTCAATTAAAGCAGCAACGGTATTGACGATAATTACTATACGAACATTTCAGTTGATTAGATTGGATGGCTATGGCTGTAGGGTTAAGGCTACGGCTGTCATTCTCTTTGTCTCTGTGTGAGCCTGTCGTCTACTTGTTTGTTGGATTGAGAGAGAAAGTTCTTTTATCTCAATCTCATTCTCATGGACGTGTGCCTCATGGCTAATGGATTGTGGTCAATAGTAATCAACTTTAGAATTTTAGCATGTACCTAATTACATACCCAAATGAAAGACAAATGCCAAAGCCGCCAGATGACCATGCATTATAATATAATTAGTATACGAAAAAGACATGCAGACTACCATAATATTTTTGTTACAATTATTTTAGAACTAAAGCGGTTTTAACAAAAGGGGACAAAAAGCGAAAATGAAAATGAAAGAGCATATAATAATTGCATCAGATATAAAATGCTCCAAGTTGGAATTCCAGATTTCAAGCCCTAAATTTAAAATAAAACATAGAAATACCATTAAGATACATTATTGAGCATTGATTGTCACTGAATTGGCCTTGATCAATCAAAAGTGTCTGAAATATCAGGATCGACTCAAAATTCCAACGTCAACAATTAAAATGAAACAGTGAATTTTATTTTATTTTGTTTTACAAGTGATATACTCATAGCACCTCTCAATCTGAAATAGAAAGTACCGTATATAGGCCTATAGGTTATAGATATAGCTATAACATGTAAGACCAGTTGCATTATTTGGTTTACCCAAATCACCTGATTACGATGGCCATCATTCAAGACCATTACGAAGGTAAACTGATCGTGAGTATAGAGTTTCCACAAACAATAAAATATGTATCTACGTGTGGCACCAACTACTGACTGTCACGTCATGCACTTGAGACTTCTTTTGCTAGTTAATAGGAGTCAAGAACTATTCGTTTAAAAGTTATACAGGGTGGGCCACTTATGTTTGCTTCGTCGGATTGATTATAAAATCCAAACTTTTAACCCTATTGTAACAAGTAATATACCAATAGAAACACAAATTTTGGGAGATTTGCTTGGTATCTCAACGATTTAATTCCACTAAAATTGTAAGTACAAACTTTTCATGTGATATTTTTTTTAATGTATGAGCTGCCTAATATTCGTCCCAAAATGAATTTAAAAGTGATGAATAGCTTAATGAACGGCAACCGGCAACATTATCTAAATAAATACAAGTATATGACATACTTTGAGATGTGAGGATAATAATCAATTTATTATCAATAAAGGTTAAACTCTCTTCTTTGTATGTTTTGGTTTCAGTACTTTATTAATTTTGTAATAGAATAACAACAACCACTATCTGTAATATTAAGTATTCTAATTTACCATTCTTGCAAAAGAGAATAATAATAACGTTTGTAAAAAGCAGACCCCAATGTTTTAGTATTTTAAATAAAGTGCTATCCGCTAAGCTGTTTTTTTAAGATATAATACCCGAGATATTATATAATTACAATTTACATACAGATTCTTAATTTGTATGAATATTAATAATTATTTCATTTTTATTGTACTTATGCATATAATAACTTAAAGTTTCCTGGTATCATTCATTATTTACTACATAGATTTTTGATGATTTTTTTTAAATATATTAGTTATATAGTTATAGTTTTAGTAGCATTAGCACATTGGTCGACACTGAAATCATACACAATTATGATATCCTTTCGCTCAAATTCACTGACCTCTTTCACAAAAAAAAGTTGTTCATCAATCAGGACAGACCAAGACAATATTGTGGCAGTGGCAATAAAAGGGGGAATGGAGGAAAAATTTATCAGTTTATTGGAAATAGATTTTATAGAACTTGTAGCACTTTTTGAAGTAAGTAATTCAAGCTTTGCTTTTTTTTACAACCTATAAATTATAAATTGCAACAACCAAACACCAAGACAAAAGTACTAGTACTACTTACTATAAGCGCATTTTGATGACTCCAAAAAAAAGAGGGGAATAAAAAGTGCATAGTTGCAATAATTGCCACATTTAACCTCAGAGGTTGTCTTCGTTTTAAAAAATACATTAGAATTTCTCCATTATTTATATTTAGGAAAAGTTTATTCAAACTGTGAAATAAGGACCATCATGTAAACACCGAGAAGGAGAGCGACGATTTCTTTGCATGACTGCCCAAATGTGGAATTATGTAAAAGCTCTGGTATCACAGACACCGTTGCAATGTAGATAAAGCCGCCAGCTGTAAAAGGGAGAATCCAAGCCGTGGCAGCTTCTCCTGAATATTGAAAAAAATAATAATTGTACATAAACTATTATACAATGCTTGATTTAAAATTAACACCACGAGTGACAAGGTTAAGGTTTCTCTACCTGCGCCTTCAGCCAAAAGAGAGACAACTGTTCCTGAGACTGCTCCGAGTGCAGTTGTGAGCTGTAGGAAAATTGCCTGGAAAAAGAAGAATTTTGGATTACAAAAATATTACTAATTTATATTTATAGAATTCAAAACAATATTTAGAAGGCATAAATTCATCGGAGCAATTTAAAGTCATGTATGTAAATTTTTTAAATGTAAACGAACCTTCTTTTTACTACAACCAGACTGAATAAGAATAGCAAAATCTCCGACTTCATGAGGAATTTCATGTAAAAGAACTGTAAATGTTGTCACTAAACCAATTGATCGTCCTGCTAAGTAAGAAGCACCAATAGCCAGACCATCCGTAAAATTATGAGTAAAATCAGCGGCTAAATTTAAGTATCCTGCGACTTTAATATCACCTTCTTCTGGATTTGCTGCTGAAATACAGAGAAAAAAAACAATTACTTTTACATTTGTCAGGTTAGACTTGTGTAGATAATTAATCAACCAAAAGAACTGTGAATCGAAAACTAACATGTTGTACAAATATAACATTGTGGTGAACTTACGTTTAGAAACAGATTTGTTAACTTGAGCCTTTTTTTTATTTTGCGGAGATGCTACTGCTACTTCAGAGCCTTTGCCAGATTTTGGTGACTCTTTCTTCTTCTTTGAAGACTTTCCACTGGGAGTTTCACTTTCTTGCTCAGAAGTATCCGATACTTTTTCCTTAGGAGGAGGAGTAGGAGGAACGGCATGAGAATGACCGTGACCACCCTTAGCGATTCGGATAAGTTTTTCTACAACTAGGAAAGTAATGATACCGACCAAGACCCAAATACCGACACTCAGATCATGTCCATGAAACTCAGCCAGCTCTTCTTTAGTATATTTGGGATCTTCTTTCTCATCCTCATGTCCACCACCATGACTATGACTGTGAGAATGACTGTGACCATGGCCATCATCACCCCCTTTGGCTAGAATAGCATGAGGGATTAAATGAAGAAACGCATCTCCCAGAAGACCACCCGATGCAAAACTGAGCAGTATTTTTAATAATGATTCTTTTTCCTTTGTATTGTCCAAAGGTATCAAAAATAATATGAAGAATGGTGCTGCACTAATAAGGAGAGTTGAGCCAATAGCTTCAATCCACAAATTTGGATTTCGTACTGGAACCGATGTTGTTGATGATGATGATGCTTTCTCAGATGACGGTTGTTCTGCTTTTACCGGAATTGATTCCCCAGCCGGCTGCTGCTGTTGCTTGACCTTTACATCAAATGCAGAAATTAATTAAAGCTGTACTCTCGAACTGTATAGAGAAATAATCCTTAAAATATGAAAAGTAAAAATTCCAATACACGTACCTGTTCATTAGCTTGTCGGGAATATTTAAATGACGGATTATCATGTTGATGTCCGTCATGATCATCATGTGCATGTTCATGTGCATGACCATGTCCATGTGCATGTCCATGACTGTCATGAGCATGGGCATGTCCATGATGTCCAGCTCCATGTCCGCGGTCATGCCCATGTTCTTGAGCATTTCCATGCGTGTGCCCGTGCGAACTGACCGGCGTGATCTGAGTTTGAAAAACCCATAAGAAAATCAGAACAGTGACTGTGATTTGTAAAAGCTTCTTTAGAGTTCCCATATACGAACTTTGCACTGATCTCCTTTTCTCTCTGTGAAATGAACCTTCCTGTGTTTGCAATTTGTCAGTCTCCATATTTGATTTCTGTAAAAAATGAACCAAAGTAAAAAAAAAACTCTTCAATAAGCACTTTACCGGTTTAAAATTCGGGGGTTGGCCACCGTTAATTTTATTTATGTTGACATGAATTATTATTATTACCTTCAGCCAATGCAATGCAATGTTTCCAGATGTACAGTAATATTATTTAATTTTTGAGCTCTATTTAACTCAGAACTAACTAGTAAGCTGTCCACACGTGATGTTGAAATATCAATAGCCAGAAAGTCCAAGCAGAATCACAAATGATTTTTAATTCCTCCGTGAAATGTACCCAAACCAACTAACTAACAAGTGACTGAGAAACAAGAACGATTAACGGTAACGATTGATTTGAGGCAGTTTACTACACTTCACTTCGTGGTTAATTCAACTTTGAAACTACTTTTCACAAACTTCAAAATTTTAGCACCCAAATATTACATGATGTAACCGTACCGTCACTCTAAACCGTAATCACTAGCTGAGCTGGAGTTCTTGACAATTGACAGTATCAACCACTAGTCTATAACTACATATGGCTTGCTTTGGTTTGGAACTACAAGTTAATATTCACAAAAAATCAAAGATCACAATGAGCTTGTTACTTGACTGACTGATGAATAATTTTGGCTCGTACGTAGCGTGGTATCAATCGTTAATTATTAATTTAAGTAAGTGGTATGTGAGTGAGTTACATAAACCTAAACGGAGGCAGGATGACTGCAGGAGATGCTAATATGTCAAATGTTGTTACTTACTAGTAGTTATTATGGGTATATTGTGTGGGGAATTCTACGCTAAATAATGTTTATTAAATATTCCAAAATGAAGCTGTGTAAAGCGTAGCGTAGCAGAATTCATCTCTTCCCTGGCTTAAATTAACAATACTACTATAGCATGACTGGAGATTAGAATTAGAGTTATACTGAATACGGACTCTGATAAAGTTAGTGATGATGAGGAGTTGATGAGCCAACGTATCTATAACTGGTTAAGTACTGTAACTTTGTGATAGTAGAGAAAATTACAGAATCACAGACAGGCCAAAAGCATAGCCTAGTCACCAGAAGAAGATTCGACGAGTCAGACACAGAGGAAGATAGTAAACCACATTGACTCCTGACTGCTCAAGTGTCTCTCAATCTGAAAGAGCAGTAGTCGCCGTCGGCAGTAGAGATTCGCTCGGGGTAGTTCATAAATGATGTCACCCACTAGGTGGGTGGGTCTTAAAAACCTTTTCATTTAACCTAATGTTAAAAAAGTATTGTTAGGGTGGGTGGGTCTATCAGAAAAAGACATGTCATCACTGACATCATTAACGGATTATGCCTAGTCACCGTCACAGCATACGAAAAGAAGATCCACTTTATTATACTCTCCACAAAATTTAAAGGCAGGCAAACTTTTACTTTTTACCTGTCATATGGGAGCAAAAGACGAAAAGACTGCTGACAATTTCATGACGATGTTGATGTTATTCTCTATGCTTTTTCGCAACGGAGCTTCAAACTTCAAATTAAAAATAACCAGTGACTGACTGCCTATGATTAAGTATATATAAGTTTTCTATGCACAAAATACTTATAGTTTTAGTTAGAATATTAGTGTTAACAGTAGTACTGACTAGTGAGCTTAAAAAAATAGTAACTATACTAATAGGCAACCCATACACCTTTACGCTAAAATGTTTTGATTTTGTTCTGTATCTGTATACGTAATAATTATTTTATAAGAATGAACCCATAAATCAATTTGACGGTAAAGCTGTTTAATTTTCGTCACAAAAAAAGGGATTTAACAAAATCGAAAAATGCTGTTTCAGTGAACAATTTATTTAATTTATTAGGATTTACGAATGTCAATAAACTGAAGTGCTGATAATTATATTGTATTCCCCAGGGGAGTGCAACTAGTGCAAGTGGAGTAAAGTAGGGAGTATAGATTATAGATAGGTATTAAGTACTTAGGTACATAGTTTCCAGTGTGTCCCAATAAAATAGGGACACTACGTTTTTCGTGATTTACTCCCCCCATAAGGGATAACCAGGACGAGATAATTATTTTCAGACGACAACCAACTAATACGTATATCTGAACTTTAGTTGACCCCAAGGGTTCACGAATCACGTGGTTCTAATGCAATTTTAGTTAAAAAACGAATACGCCTGTCCCTCTACAGAATAGGGACACTTCACATTTTCCGTGATTTAGTTCGGCATAAATTTTGACTCAACAAATATGACATTTGACGGGCTCACTCTCAGATAGGTACATTCATTGTGACGAGAAACACTCACTTTGTTCACAGGATCCGGGATGCTCCAGTGGCACTGGAGATATCAGATTTCTCTCATTTAGTTTTTCTTACTATAGTAGTTACGGGAAACTATGACTTCTTTCACTGAAACCTCATGCGTAAATATCAAGAGATTTCAAAAAATGAACGTGAAACAGAAACTCCATGAAATTACCTACAAACACAAACATTACCTTACATTTATAAATGAGGTCAACTGGGGTCACGATGCGAAGTGGCGAAATTACATGATAAATGTTCACACAACGCCCCGAACACCTGTATTAAGTAAATCATGGTACTTTTAGTATTAACTAAAACGAAGTTCATGTAACCGCGTCCAGTGACTCCGGTTGACCTCCCTTATAAACGTTAATGTTTTATAGGTAATTTTATAGGGTTTCTGTTCCAAGTTCATTTTTTGAAATCTAAGCTGCTGATATTTACGTAATTACTGAAGGTTTGAGTGAAAGAAGTCCCATATAACTTCTATGGCAAAAAAATTAAATGAGAGAGGTCCGATTTCACTCGCGGCACTGCATGGGGCACCGTAAGTCCTATGATCACGTCTTTCATATTATTTTGTAACTTGAGTCGAAAGTTATGCTTGTGTACATCAAGGAAACAAAAAAGTGTCCCTATATATTCTAGAGGGACAGGCGCTTCTTAAATAATTAATTAACGCCTTTTTAATTAATTGCATGAGAACCACGTGACCCCTGCGGTTATCATCTGAAAATAGTTATCTCTTCCGGGTTACCCCGTGTGGGGGGAGTAAATCACGAAAATCGTAGTGCCTCTATTCTATTGAGACCCACTGCATAGTAGCAACTCCCTTAATGGTGACGGATTTAATTTTTTCAAAACTTTAAGGCCCTGTATTATTTTACGTGAACGACTTAAAGTGGGGTCAGACTGTATTGCATCACTATATTTGTATGTTAACCCATTATGTGCACACAAATATTTAGTGCCTAAAATTAAAAATTGCAAGATTGCAAGGTCATTGAATGAAGAAAGTTCGACAAATCGCAATCGCAAGAGTTTCCTAAATGTGATAAATGTATTTGAAAATGATGGAAAAGTAGCGTCTTATAATATGTGATCGGACTAAAAACAATTAGAAAAAGACCAGACCTGTCAGGTATCTAAACTTTAATGATGTTACATAGCCAGAGTTTTTAAAGGACGGATCTGAAAGTACAACTATAGGTAGTTGAGACTATAAGGTATGTCAAAATCGGTTACCCAGATTTTTAGAGTCGATAGTATTTGAATGGCGGCCCACCGATTACCATTAGGGACTGATCATCAACACCTCCTAATGTAATGTGGAGTGAGCAGTTTTGATTTGAAGGAATGATGAAACTTTTGTATTGTTTGGATTTATTTATTTACAGTTTTTGCAGGGCTTCGATTATGTGGCTGATCAGTCCAAATAAATCCTACTTTAACACATGCTTTAACTGCGAGCTAAATGAAGCGGAAATCAACAAAATGCTTGATGGAGTTAGGGGTAAAATAAGCTGCCAGGGCTTGTTGTACTTAATGACGACCATGTTATAAATTAGTTACCTATTCCTAAATACCCACTGATATTTCAGTTGAAGTGACTATTTTTATCTTAATAGCCGGTTGTATCGTTGTATGTACAAATATCTTATTAGGCGACTATATTGGGATTAGATATCTAATGTACATTTTCAATGTAGCAGATAACAGTAAATAAGGGCAAGATATTTTCCATTAAATACACATTATAATAGAGTTGTAGATGATGATGTTCACAAGTTTAATTACAATGTAAGTCATGCAAATTGTCGATTAACACATCCTCGAAATTATATTCAATTCAAACTTTTAAATCTGTGTGCAATTGAAATTAATCAATTTTTGCACGGTGCAAATGGGAATGGGATGACGGATTGAAACTTAATAGTAGGCTGCATGAATTATACACGTGCAGTCCATAATCAATTAGCATGCTTGAAAAGAAATCAAATTTCAGCAAAACATTTGGCCAAACATTATGGCGTTAATTTATACTATTTACTTAAAAATAGTATTCAAGTTATCAGTTATATTATAATAGAAGTTACACGCTTGAAAATAATACACCAAAAAGTTAAATATTTAACCAGGGCTATGCGAGAAAACAGCTCTGTTGAACAAGGTAGGTAACAATTATGTTTAAAAAATATAACAATAAATGTATATATGTCGTAGTCCAGAAGAAGTTTAGTCCACAAGCCGCAGATGCTTCTGGACTAGTCCAGAAGAAGTTTCCGTGC
>JAQFZE010000631.1:0-24045 GCA_034695245.1 Dicyrtomina saundersi | reverse complement strand
GGGTTTTTTTTTCAAGAGACTTGTCTCAAATCCTTTAGGATTTTTCCCGGGAAACATTTATTATTATTATTATTATTAACTAGTACGGTCAGAATACTCATAACTCAGAATGCACTAGTTTCATTATTGGTCAACGTGCTTAAATCCCGGAGGAACCATGCATGCCAAGATATTTGCTTGTGCTTGTAGCACAATCGTGTAATTATTGGAGATCTCAATCTGACCTCAAGCACAACTAATAGCCACAGCCCACAGCGTACATGTTTTGATAGTACATATATGTACTTACCTATAATTATTATATCGTAGGTGTACAAAAAACTTCATATCTTTTCCAAAATTTACTTAAAGCAAATTCGTATCTTTCCTGTTTCCACTGAAATTTCTAAGGAACGGTTTTGCTTTCAGAGACATTTTTGGAAAGATATGGATTTGCATCTACTTACGCCAGCGATATAATTATTTTTGTTGTCCAGTATTGGTTATCATTTTGTTTCTTGCCTTTTTACGTTTTTGGCAAAGTGGAATGGTATGCTAGAAACTGCACTGATTTAATGTTTTACTGACTGCACTGATACGTTGTCTTGTCGGCAGTGCCGACTCGGCACTGTGGTTTGTTGACAGAGCAAATTATTACGTACAGAAGTCATTGAAACAAAGCAAAGCTTGAAAGTCACGCGACATTCCCGAGCGGGGTATCTAACCTTTTGGCAAAACCATGTACAGAGTGGGGTGCGTGTCCGTGTCGTGTGATCGTGTGTCGTGGAGGTCTGGAGGTGTAACGGGAAAATGAGACTCCCCTTTTCAGAAATTGACATTTAGCTACTGCCTGCTTTTTACTTTCGATTAATTAAGTGAAGGATATACATGTTTTGACATTTAGCTAATTTAGTGAGCAAACTAGTTAATAAATTGTAATTTCAATCAGAAGTTACGTGGACAGCTTTCAGCTCAAGACACGGATAGTTATATTTTCCTGGGTATTTTGGATTGATTTTCTTTTGTTTTAACATTATTATTATATATGTATCTACCTGTATACCGAACACCGCTGTTAACAGTTAAAATAGTCAAGCACCCCATCGTTCAAAATGATAACACGATATTGTCCCCGTAGATTCAGTGTAATCTCGAAATGCTCAGTTTCAATTTTTTTCCCAAGTTTAGGAAAGTTTTGAGGAAACGTCGCACCTGGTTCATTATAGTGACAATTAGTTTTAGTTATTATTTTTATTTGTATTATTTTTCTCCTGACATACCTGAAAATAGTCATTCTCCTGCTAGTTCAGCTTTGGCTTCACGAAGTGCGGGTGGTGGTTACAAAACTAAGAAGAGCAATACAATTTTGAAATCACAACAACTTCAATACTGGTTAGTATAACAACTGTATTACATGCCAACATTGACAGTTGACAGTTAATGCCACTGTGTACAAGTGCTTAAATATGTAGTAGTTTTTAAAGCTCGAATATCAATAAATTGAACTACTAAATTTAAAAGCTTGTAAGTACATAGTATATGTCTACTGACTGTGAATATTGCCTTGCATCTGCGATATGTTATGAAGTACAATGCAGTAATTACCAAAAATGGAAACCTAACTTTTTAAAAAAAATTTTTTGTGTCATAAAGGTTTTACTTATCGTTAGTTGTTATTTGTGTCTTGGTTTGTTTGCAATGACGCAAGGGAATGTTTAAGGAAACGAAGTATAGACACAACTTTAGCCAAACATATAGTAAATTTGTTTTACCCCTGCTGTAACATGTTACACGTGGAAGGAATATAAAATTCTTTCCTGAAACTAAAAATCCTACTATAATGTTGTATTATAACCATTATCAACTGAAGTTGATAATAGCTGTGTTTTTAGTGTTGAATGTGGTGAATGGTTTGCGGTCCACCGTGGTTTTATAAAATGTTTACTTGCAGGTACTTATAATCTGTTATATAATTATTTGCTTGCTGAGTTGATTCAACAGACAGTCATTTGGTATTTGTTTTGGTTGAAGCTCAGTCAGCAGTCAGTCAGGTCGTAGTTAATACTTTAATCGTTATAATGTTGACTTGCAGTTAGGATTTCTAATTTTCTAATAGTGAATAGCTGATACTACTTTCTAAAGATAACTGTCTGGTTTGGTAGCTAGTACAATGGCAGTAATCATGCGTTTTAATATGCAATCAAGCAGAAAGTCTGTTGCATTGCTTTTGTATCTACCGATAGTTTCCTATTTATTTTGTTTCCTAGCGTGGTACTATTTTTCAACAGTTGTGTTTGTGTAAGTTAAAGAAGACCATTTAATATCATGTTCCCCTTATCTTACATAATTGTGGCGTGAATTGAATAGGAAATGACAGATACTGAATCGACGCACTTGGTGTGTAATTACCTGTACTTATTATTCTGTTTTTAGTCAAAGCAGCTCATGGAATCATCTTATTATCTTATTTTCAGTTTTTAAAGATTCCTTGTTGTTGGTGTTCTTTTCTTCGTTAGTACACAACGTTATTGGTTGTTGGTGAACACTCGTTCAATTTTGAGCATGTACAATATTTTGCACCATACAGTTTAAAATTTTAGTGTATTGATATGTACTCTGGTAATGGTTAATAATTATTTAATATTTCATTTGTCAATTGTTTACGATTAATTTCTAGTTGTTTATCAACATTAATATTCTTGTAGTATAAATGGCAAATATTAAGAATATGGGAGTTAAAATTTGAGAACTCAGGGTGTGGCAGTGTGGTACGCAGATCTGCAGTTAGTAAACCTATGCAGTTTTTGCACACACAATTAATAAAGCATTGTTATTATTCTGCTTTGGATGGTAACTGAAAGGGCTTCGACCTATTTATCAACTACAGTAGAATTATCAGATGATAACTTGTAAATGTCAGAATAAGGGTGACGGATCAAGTCATTAGTACACTGCTTATCTGATATCTGCATACTTGTAAATTAAATATTTATCAACTAACCTTTATATTATTGTTTTTGTTGTAGGCCCGCTGAACAAAGTCCGTTAAAAGACTTAAGCTGTACCACTAGGATGGCTTCTTTTTGGATTGGAGATGGTTTGAAAGATTTCCTTTTCAAAGGGTTCAACGTAAATGCACACGAAGGTACTAATAACGTTAATATTAAAATTACAAATATTTAATAAAATAAATAATAATTTTACTATCTCAATATAGTCATTTATCATTTAAATTGAGATAATTTTAAAGTAATTTATTTATATTTACAATACAGGTTTAGCATTTGTATGCATCGGTCTCGCAAGTTCTGCTATTCTGTTCGAAGGACTACGAACACTACGAGACTCTTTTCTCCACAAATTCATTGATAAACAAAAAGCTAACAGAGCATTTGAAAATCGGAAACGACTGTCGCAACGACTAAAGATAGGAACCCGTCAGGTAGGTTCTCCAGCACCAGGTACATCTCACGATTATGGAGGTGGTGGTGATACTGGTGATGCGTCAATATCTCTTATGAGGACCCCCTTAGAGGAAGAAGATGACTATGAATTAAGCCCGAAAAATGGAAGCTCATTTGCAGCCCGTTTCTCTGACGAATCTGAAGGGCAGAGGAAATTTAAAATATTTTTGAATTTGATACTTTCAACATTCCTTCACATGATTTATATCCTCCTTGGTTACATACTAATGCTGTCAGTGATGACTTTCAACGTTTGGCTTTTGGTTGCAATAGCAATTGGCATTGGTATCGGGCAATTTATATTTGGTGTCTATCGCCGAACTGACATTGTGCTTTCACATCATCCAGAAACTGTGATAACTAGTCGTAAGAGCAGCAGCAATTTTAATGAAGAAGAATTTTCATCCCCATCAACGGCTACACTAGATACGGAAACCAATGCAGGACAAGGATCAGCGGGAGACAACATTCCGGCCTCTCAGTCAACCTTAGATAATGAAGGAGTATCTGGAAACCAAAAACACTGCCTTTTTTCTCTCAGCTCTGGATCTGAAAATAGCCATAGCAGTGGAAATCAGACTGCTGAAATTATTGTTCATTCGAATTTAGAATCGAAAATTTCTCCAAATGCCTCTAATGCGGCCTCACATTAAGTATTCATCATATAAAAATTAATCTAGTATTAATCAATTTATGTACTCTTAATATTTTTGTACCGTGAGTAGTGTTAAAGCTAAATACATAGTTGTTACTACGTCTACATTTATTTATTTTTATCATAGTGTTAAGTAATATAGGTAGGCTAAAATGAAACTTGTCTACAGTTCCAGCAAAGGTGCTCACCCAGGATTTATTTTAAAAGCAATAGATTATGGATTTATTTTATTATTTTATTATGTATTTAATTTTCTAAGAATTACAATCAGTATGTATCGTGTTTCTACCATCTTAATGATTGTTACTTAACTTTAACGTGAAAATTTCATTTCTACTGGCTGAATAGTTTAGTGTAGTATATTCGTTGTGTAATGTATTCATTTAATATATAGTTGTGTAGTAAATAATCAGAGTTAATGCTTTGTTGCTGCATTTTGGATTATTACCATCGAAAAAGGATTAATTCGCAGTCGTAGTATTTAATTGGTTGACAAGCCAAACATTTTGTATTGTGGATGTACCATACCAAGATAATGACTGTTACCTATTTTTGAGACGATAGTTGTGCATGTACTTTACAACTGAATAAAGGTAATTTAAATCAATTGCACTATTGCACAACAATATCTTAAAGATATACTTGGAATAATTTTTGATGGCTTCCACGTCCACATTTATTTTAACAATAACAAATGGGTTAAACCCAAACAAGATACAAAAAACTGCAGAATATTACGTTTTTTGTGCAACTATAAGATTAATCAGCAGTGAGCGTGTGTGCACAGCGTAATAAAACAGTCCAAACTTGGAATAACGTTGGTTTTTTTACTACAATAGCTACTGCAGTAGATTATCATGATAAGTTGTCAATTTAAAAGCCATCTTGTATATTTACTTTTGTCATAAGCAGTACTTAACTGAAGCCTGCAGCTCGACCGTGCAAATATTATTGAAAAGCATGTATATGCATTATTAGACGCTGAGATATTGCATTATTATAGCCACTATAAGGCAGTAAAAAATAAAGAATTAATATTAACGAATACAAGTTTAGCATAGCATATTGCAGAATTAAAAATACAAAGGCAGCAGACAATTTAATATTCAAGAATTCAAGCCAAAATCGAACGTACTTTAAACCATCCATGCATCCCTCGGCATAGTTATACCAGTATCGAGCACCTACTTACTGCGATAAATTCTTTGCAACCTACGGAGCGAATTTTAAAATGTCAAACCTGCATTTTACTTGATTGATTCTCTCTCTCTCTCATCTTTTTACACAGTATTTATTATTACGATAGGATCTTTTGCTGTTGTTGTTGTTGTCGGTGTCTGTCTGCCGTCAGCGATTTCTGTTAAGCCCTAAACTTAAAGTTACTTTAATTCTAAGCAGATTTATTCTAGATTGTAATAAATTAATATTTACTGGAGCTGAACTTCCAAGACTGTATTTATACCTGCATTGCTGCTGGCATATTCACATTAACTAATTTTCAAAGCTTTTGACTTCAATAATGAGTGACGGCGTTGGAACTTGGTGTTTGATCGAAAGTGATCCCGGTGTATTTTCAGAATTAATCCGAGAATTTGGTATGGTCATTGATTTATTTTATTTGCATCTAAATTGAATGTGTCTCGATACTTCTAATAACATGCTGAATCTCGTAGTGCGAACTTTATTGATTATAAAGCTGTTGTGCTTTGTTTTACTCTTGTTAATTGGAATTATGATACTTCTATTCAGGCGTTAAGGGTCTCCAAGTTGAAGAATTATGGAGTCTGGATGCTGACCACTTTGAAAGACTCAAGTAAGACATCACAGTATTTACAAACTACGTATAATGGTAAAATCAACGTATTGGTAAAGCTACTGATAACGGTTGAGCTAGAAGCCCAATGGCGCTTGGACTTTCAATTAGATATATCCTTCAATCTTGACATTTATTTTAAGTTTTTAAGTAGTTTGATATTGCACTTTTGAAATTCAAATTCATATTCTTATCAAATCATAATATAACTTTCTCTACTCGATTAATGGCAAAATAATTATTGTGATGATTGCAGGCCTGTGCACGGCTTGATCTTTCTGTTTAAATGGATTGGACCATCATCTGTTGAAGAGGCTAAAGGAAATGTGGTCCAAGATTCCCGTTTAGACAAAATATTCTTTGCTAAACAGGTCATTCAGAATGCTTGTGCCACCCAGGTAAAGCAATGCTTGAGATCTCCCTCCAATTGTTGTATTGAAATCATTTGTCAGATGTCAGAGATTTATATAACATAATATATATTATCATTTTGTTGGTGTAGGCAATTATCTCTATTTTGATGAATTGTACCGAGTCTGGAATGGAGTTAGGCCCAGTGCTGTCTGAATTCAAGGAATTTACAAAATCCTTTGATCCAGCTATGAAAGGACTTGCTCTTTCTAATCAAGATGTGATCAGAGACGTACACAATTCGTTTTCTCGGCAAAACGTTTTTGAATTCGATCTAAAAAGTTCTTCTAAGGATGACGACGTCTATCATTTTGTTGGCTACATTCCTATTGAAGGTCGTCTTTACGAACTAGATGGACTTAAAGAAGGTCCCATCGACCTTGGCCCTATCCCAGAGGGTAAAGATTGGACAGAAGTTGTTCGTCCCGCTTTGCAAGACCGAATTAACAAGTAACTTTTATTTTTAGCAGCTTTTAAAAATAATAGTTCTATTGCTCTATGATTCCTATATCAGTACAATCTGTGGAAGTTCTTTCCGACTAATACAAATACAATCTGACCTACAGGTACAGCGAAGGAGAGATTCACTTCAACCTTCTTGCAGTCGTGTCAGATAGAAAGGGGTTGTATGAAAAGAAATTGGTGGAACTGGAGGCAACTGGTGGTCCAACTACTGAAATTTTAAAATTAAGGGAATTGATTGAAGAAGAGCAAATTAAGCGTAATCGCTACCGATTAGAAAATATTCGGCGAAAGCATAATTATTTGCCACTCATTGTGCAGTTTTTGAAGGAGCTTGCCTCGCAAAATCAGCTTCTTCCTTTGCTTGAAAAAGCTAAAGAAAAAGAGAAGATAAGGGTAGAGGAGAAGAAAGCAGCCAAGTCCTAAAAAATAAATCATTATTTCTGGTATTAATTACACTACAATTTTATGTACTTTATTTTGGAAGCATATTCTCAGCTCAGTAATTATCCACCTACACTGTTAAACTCTCACTCGCGCTTACTTTTAATTTGTATTCATTCAAAATTCCAAGCATAGGATCTTGCCAGTACCAGCTAGTGTGTATATTTGTCTACATCGGGAGGCAAAAAGTGTTCATGTATACTCGGGTATGCATGCATGGCTACCATGAGAAAATGTTATGCATGGAATTCCTGACAGCTATTATGACAGCGACATGTGCTCTATTGAAAATATGTTGTGATAGCAGTGTATGTTCATTGACGTTTTAATTACATTCTTTTTTAAATTTACTACTACCATATTCAAGTCATTAAAATTTAAAATTTATGTATTGAATAATTGTCCATGATAATAATACCTATGGTTAAATTTTTTAAACTTGTATCTGAATATAATACATGATAATATACCTGTTTTAAAAATGTTGTAAACATTTCTTAGATCTGTATCCCACTAGTAGTTTGCAAATAATTGTAATTCTGAATCAAGTGAAAGTAATAAACGGTACAGGTTAGTACTTTATAATTTGAATATGTTTCTTTTATAAATGCCACTATTTCGTTTCAATTTTTTTATCTTCTTTTTCCTCCGTGCAATACCTTGTGTACCCTGTTATTCCATATTGTGTGTTGGCACTCTAGTTTATTTTCTTTGTTATTTTTTTAAAACTAAAAGTAAAGGCATTTTTCATCAAATTGCTATGCTACGGAACAAGAATGCACACATATTCGATTTTGCAAACATAGGGATGCAAATGCGACATAGCAATGAACAGCAAATCCTAGTTATGTCATTAATGTGACATTGCACATATTATTATAGAGCCGCTGAGGTTTCGATTTTCAGACAGAAAATACGAAACAAACGCTAGATGAAGCTCGGGATGCTGCTTCGTTTTAAGCATCTGGCTGATGTGCATGCTGGTGCAGTGAGAGTAGCAGTGAAGAAGATCACTTGGTTTTTAAACGTAAATGTCTGACCTAACGTAACATAAGTACCTACCTAACTATAATATATTTTATTTTTTCTATCTATGATATTTCAAAACTCAGCGACTGCCGATATGCATTGCAGTTGTAAAATATTTTCTTTGCATTAATTATAAAATTGTATGCAGCAAAGTATTGCATATTATACATATTATTATGTAACCTACCTACCTATAGATAAATAGACGCAAGCAGACAAAATTGGAAGTACCATGTTGATTTTAATATTTATAATTGTGCAATTCTATAATCATTGAGTCAAAACCATTGATCTAATCGTTCAGGAGCATAAAATATTAAAAAAAATATATAATTATCCAACTAAACTGCTATTTGTTTCCTACTTTGAGCATTTCAGATTCCATATTATCTTTCTTGTTGTTATTCCACTAACAAATAAGCTTTATGATTATTATACTTTTCATGCTAATGCAACTAGCAGTTCTTACGAGAATCCCAACCTTATTTGTATAAATAATTAACGCTAATTATATGATTTTAGTTTTGACTACATATACCTTATACCATAAACATCTTGAATAAGTAACGACTTGGTACTACCCTTAGATATAGATATTTCTAACATCGGCATCAGATGTTGCATTTATATAATAATTGCATATATTTATATAACGTATTTATACTGCGTATATAAAATAGCATTCACTTAGCTGTGTACTTAGACTGATTACGAAGACTAACACTATAAAATTAAATCCAATAAAAAAACTGTTCTAATTTTACTATATACTATAATTAATTTTTATGAGCACCTACTCAATTTTATTATCAATTAATTCCATAACAATGCGCATTTACAGTTACAGCCGCAGACATCCCGCCTATCTATAAAGCGAAGCCAAAACCAAAGTCCGAAACTTTCTATATTATGCGTATATAATTTGTCCTCTCCTATTCTCCTATATGGGTACTGTAATAATGTACTATATAGTGATATTATTGTTACGATACGGCAATCTCTCAAACGTTGAAACTTCCCAAGCAATCCCAATAATTCCCAACCTTGTTTCCCTTTTGATTACTAGTCTCCCAAATCCAAATCCCAAAGAGCCGAAGAGCTATGTGAGCACAGACGTGAATAATTACAATAATTTACATTTTGCCAGTCCCAGTCCGAGTATACCCTCTGACTGATGAGAGTGCGAGTTGCATTATATTGTCAGTCCCAGATGAAGGAACCTGATGCCTACCGCTAATTATACATGTTAAATTGACGGTTTTGGATTTGGAATTGCAATTTTGTAATTACAACTGATATATTGAAATTGAATCTAAGTAGGTACTTGGTTAATTTATATTATATTACCTGCAAATTTCCAATGATAATGTAAAAAAAAAGAGACTAAAAAAAAAGAAAGAGAGAGAGGAGGAGAGTTAATTACTAATGCATAATGTTAACTACACATAATTAGTACTCACTTTGTAGGGCCATGTAAGATTTGTAGTATAGTCAAATTACGGTTAGAATTACAATCCCAATTACACCGCCATACAACTTTCCACAGCATGAGGTATTAGGATGGATTTTAGGGTGTGTGCCGCTCTCCGGCCTAAGTGTTAGTTTGTTGTGATATATTTTATAGAGGAAATCTAATATACATTAGATTTGGTTTTATCATGTTGGGATTTGGATTTGGATTTGGATTTGGAGTGGATGGTTTGCTCTGGTTGAGTGGAGTATATGAGCATGAAGTTAAGTCAATAAAATGGGTAGAGAGGTAATTAAGGAGGTCACGTATGTCAATTGAATAAAGTTGTAACTTAGACCACAACTGGGTAGCGTAAAGTGTAATAAGAGTTGATTTGTTGAGAGGGTGTTGATTTGAAGCTTAATAGAAGCGAGTAAAATGAATAATGGGGCTCACACAACGCAGGAGCTCCCACACATGGACATATATTATTGGCACGCCAGGACATTTATAGATTTAAAGTACCTAAATAGGTACATACTACATATACATACATATATCTACATAATAATAATTCGCCACTTGCATAGCACTAACACTACCCATAATAAAGTAATAGTAGCACAGTAAGTGTCCCTACATATACGTACATAAATGCACGGCAATATAAACTGCTATGGTAGGATGAAAGCAAATCTAAAGGGAGAAAGAGACGCCAAACAAAGTAAAGTACCTACCAACGTCGACGGGAACGACGACGACTACCCAAAACCTCGTACTCGTGTGCAACGTACTGCCCACACAATAATAATAGTAATATTTCCCTCTCCATTTGAGTGTGTAGAATAGACGATAGACTTGATATGGTGATAAATAGTGCTTATGTTCGCAGAATGCGATAAAATGAGATTTTACAGGGAGAAAATAGGATGTATTAAGAGATGATGATGATATTGCTACATTGCTTTCCTAAAGTGGATCTTCCTTTACTTTACAGTACTACTTTACACATAGTACCTACATACTAATAATGTATGCAAGTCGGTAACAAAGGCGCCTACATTCATATATCCACATCTACTCCCATAGCATTACTACTATATAGGTGATTGTAGACATAACATTTTGAATTTGCGTTTGAGATTTGGATTTAGAATTTCATTTGAAAAAGCTCCGCACGTTCCGAGCATCAGCATCCCTGCCGTCTGCACGACTTTGACTACGTATGTATGTATGCGTATTTAGGAGAAGCCCATATTCATCCCGGTCCCGATGCCGATGCCGATGCCGAATGCCGATCTCGTGGAATGAATTGTGTGGTGAAGGAAATCGGTTTAGTTTTGGTTTGCTTTTGCTTTTGCTTTACTGAACAGACAGTTTCAACGACACTATTTCTCCACTAATAGACCTCTAGTATATGTGTAGTAGAAAATAAAGTTTGGGCACGGGCTTTGGTTTGGGAGGAAAGCAAATTACATGAGCATTTGTATACGGAGCAAGTAAAGTCTCTAATGTTAAGAGCTCCTACTACTGCTACTACTCCCTTCTCCAAATAACACAGTGAGGAGAGAGATGGAGATATCACTCCATATATCTCAAAGTATAATAAGATTAGATTTATATGTACAAGTAAAAGAAGAGCGGGGGGATGAAGTTTTTACATGGACATATGAGCACACTGAACGCATATTTATACTGTGTAAATATTATATTAAGGTACCTACATACTATATACCAAAATCCAGACTCCAGATAGGTGAGTACAAAGTGTATATAGGGTACCTATATATTTTGTGTAGTAGCCTCTTTAAATAGAAGAGTGAGTCAGCTATACTGGCTACATAGTGCATAGGGCCTACTCTATAATAATATTATATTATAATAGAAACTGGAAAAGAGAACAGGGTTTAATGGTAATTCGAGGGAGGATGGCGTCGGCGAGTGTGTCTAATAGGCGAGTAGAGGACAATAAAGGCGGACGAATAAAGATCTCAGAGGAGCGTCCGAATCGAATTTGTTATGGCCAATGAATCGTGAATGTTGTCGAGTATATGAAAGAGCCACATTTCCCTTAATGGACCAACAATTTGCGCACACTATGAGCACACTATTATTTCCCATTTCGTCTACATACACAGATTCAAGGCAGACCTTATACTTTACACTATCTACAGCCATACCAATTCTGTATATAACGTATATATATTTAGCTACTGTATGTGGGTTACAATGTATAACCTAACTTGTACAGTCTGTCATAAGATTCCGAGAAAAACCCTAACCGAACGTGCATAAGGGTTTTACTAAATCTGTAGAATGTGGAACACTATACGAGCTATAAACAGATTTAGGTAAGTCGAATTCAACACTGGCAGCTCAAAACTGGCTATCTAGAGTTTTGGAGATACTTGCCGAATTTATCAGTTTCCATAGGTCTCGTTTAAAAAAGGAATTCAAAATCCCAAAAATTCGTCGTAGCCGTACGCATAATTACAAATAGTTTGTGCATGAGAATAGAACCCGCTCTTTTTTCGGCAGATTCAAAACGGGTAAAAACGGTGGCGTAATATCAAATGTTCAATGGTAAAAGGGTAAAACACGCAATAATGCTGATTAAGTTTAGACACACTTTTTTGTTTCAAATTCAACTGTCAATAAAATTTATGTTGTCTTTTGTGCATTAAAGAATGATTCAAAACTTGCTACGAACTTTCACAAAGTAAAATAATTTGAACATTTAAAAAAAAATGTTAAATGCATTTTTTTGCTGTTCAAAAGTAAAAGTATTTTCAAGGGTATTACTAAACCTACACTTTAAGCGTAGGAACCTTCGTATTTTTCGTGTTAAAAATAGTGTAAAATACACACGTTTTGTCTACTCAAAAAAGTTTTAACTGTATGCTGCTGAAGTAATTGCCTTTGGACAGCAACTTAAACAAAAACCACCATTTTAATTTTATTGATGGTTTTCTTTGGTAAAGCAAAATATTGTATTTATATGTTTTTGAAAAGTGTTAAATGTTTTATTTGCATGTTTTTAAAAAGTCAAAATATTCTTTTTACATACTTTTGAAAAGAGCAAACTATTCTATTACAAAAATTTTGAAAAAAAGGAAAATGTTCTATCTACGTGTCCTTTAAAGTGCAAAATATTCTATTTACATGTTTTTAAAAATGTAAAATGTTCCATTTACATGTTTTTTGAAAATTCAAGCAGCGGGGGCTGCCTGCACTGACCGAATTATCCAGCTCTGCACGTTCAAAGGGTTAATTTTGGTTGGTTTCGGTGCTTCTCTGTTTTTTAGTAACAGGAGATAACAAGTTTTGGATTGAAGTGAAAGTTCATATGGAACGGGTATATATAGTAGACAGATATAATTACATATCTGGAGCAACTAGGAGAGAACGGGTAAAAGATGAAAATAAGTATAGTATACGTCAACTAATCGTAAGTTGGGATAATGCAATGTAGTGTGTATAGGAGAAGCTCGGTTCAGTTGGTTTTGGATGTTCTCTCGTTTGGATGTTCGGACACGGAGAAGAAGTAACCACCACATCCCATCCCAGCTCCAATGTGGGCTTTGGCTCCGACAAATAAAAGCGAGAGAGTTTTACATATAATTTGATGATGATAGACTCCAAGAATGAGAGCTACATAGCGTCTGTGTATTAACAAGAAGGAAATAGAGATAAATTTTCTCCCTTTTACAGTGAGCAATCCATAATTGCCATAGAAAGCCGGATCCTTTAGTATCTCTATCCTTTTCTGCATGCTGCTACGGAAATTGTATTAAGTTAAATTTATGATTATGGAGTCGGGGGTTTAGCAAAACTTGTTCACAATAAAAGGATGGAAAAACCAACTTTGCGACGCTTTTACCCAAAACTTTTAACGGCTATAAATCTCTCCTTTTACCAAATTCCACGAAGCCACTCACCACCCTTACACAGACATGTACTGATACTGTCCAACTAAATATACTCTCGTCTCGACATTCTAATAGTATATATAGGCTATTCAATACATACATAAATTCTATTCTCGCCTTTAAGTAGCTAAACTAAAACCTGAAATTGAAATTATATAGTGATAGTGATACAATGTTGGATAAAATAAGCATTTACATCAATCCACTACACTGTAATTCTCTCATACTCTATACATTATACCCACTAAAGAAATGAAACGAAAACGGACTGATATTTTGTGAACCATTTATACTGTTTCCCTATTCTCTGACGGGAACATGTAAAGTGTAAAGAGTAAAGAGGTACTTGGGCTGGAACTGGAAGCTATGGAAGGAATCTTAGATTTTGGACTCGAACAGAATGAATGGCAATGTAATTTAGTTGATATCAACTATAAGTAGAAAGACTACTGTATTATTTGCACTATATGACTTTATATTCAACCCCTACAATGAGCGAGAAAGGCTCCTACAGAACTATATCTAAAGTGAAAGGAATGATAATCTATTTAACAAAATCTCAATCTGAGACGAGAGACCAAAAAAGGGACAGGGAAATAGCGCTTTCTTCCATCAAGACTGAGATGAAGACCAAGTCCAAGACAGTTTAATATACATAAATTCTTTTGACACTCCATCTATAAACTTGTCTGGATCTTTTGGTCTCGTTTCTCATTCGGTTTCAAAAAGTCTAACTTGCTCTCTCTCTCTCTCTCTCCGTTTGAAACGAGAGCGAGGCAGGCGCGCTTATTTCTCCGAAAACCGAAAAAGCCTGACTGAATAGTTGTGTGAGCATTTTATCTTTATCCTTTCTAATAAATATTCAGTAAGCTTAACAGGATTCTTGACATTTCTTGGATAACGTCGTCGTCGTCTTCTTCTTCTTCTCTTTTTGATGTACTCTACATGTAAACCAAGAAGAACTTTTATCTTTTATAAAACTTTATGTTGAAATTCTTGGTGCATTCGAACCTACTTGAGAGTCCCATGCCCCGTCACCGTCACTATCTCCACATAATATAATCTACATGAAAACTAAAATGAAAATTTATCACCATTATGACGTAAAAGCAAACGGAAAGTCAACCATGAGATATTGAAATTTTCCCTGTGACTATGTATATATATCTATGAATTGTAAATGTCCGTAATAAGAATTGGGATTGTGCGGCACCGGCAAGGCACAACGACAACGACCTCTTGCACTCACTACATCCTATAATATATTTTACACTGGCATAATATACATCTGGCTATAATCAAAAATCAAAACAGGACAGAGTTGCGGAGAGCTCTTTCCATATTTTATCTAAGATATTTGGACAATATGAATAAAATCAAAACTTGTTCCCACTAACCCTTTTTTTACTCTATGCCTTTTCAATTGAAATTGAGGATTAGTGGATTTTGGTTTATTTTTTGAAAAGTTTAGTAGTTCCAATGTTGAAATAGATCCATTGAAAGTCGGACGAGAGTATAAAGGGTATATAGAGCGCAGCTTGTGCCTTTGACGTCACTTTAATATTAACAATTCAATATCAATTTCAATAGTGCTTCTTTTAAAAAAACAGTCTAACATTAAAATAGCCTCGGATATATAGTCCGCCTCACACTCTACCGTTTTAATCCAAAATTTTTACACGCTGTATTATTAGGTTTGAGGTATGTATATCAAAAACAAAAATCGAAATGTCAAATGCACTCCGTCCGCGCCGTTTGTAGTTCTGACATATAATACACATGAAGTTGTTCTGATATTTTCAATGTTAATTTTAAATCTCTCCACTTTGGCTCTGGCTTTAAAGTCTTAAAAGTCAGATTCAAATAGGTACGTACTCTGAATACAATTGAGTTGATGTTGATTGTTGATATTTTAATCGGATTAAAAGATTTAAAAAGGGAGCATTGTATCAAAATATGATATTCTACACTCAACGCATTTAAAAGCATTATAAGCATTAAAAAAAATTATTTATTAAAATGGACAGAAAAAAATCTAGTTGAGAGTCTACCGTCACCGTCTGTCTTTTCTATTTTTTAGTTATCGCCATGGGTGAAGTGATAATACTTTGACAATGCGTATGCTTTAAGAGTTTTAAAATAAACTATACACAATAGTACGATCAAGTTATAATAAAGCAGACTACCTACCTACAATTTATATGGGCACTAAAAACATTTACTGTTGCAGTAATGGTTATGTATTTCAGCCTATGTTATACATAGTCGGTAATTATACAGGGTTGCGTAGAATACATTTTACTATTTTCATGCCATAAAGCTCGCCGAATAAATGCAATTCTACAACAACAATAATAATAGTTTTTTGGTTTTGACTCTGACTTGTCTATTTTGGAAAAGTACAGCCCATCTCCTTGTAGGGGCTTCTTCATAAAAATTAATTAGGGATACGTTTTCCACCTTCATCGTTATACTAGTAACTCTATAGACCATCTTACTGAGGAGTATCATTGGTGGATTGGTTTTTGTTACAGGTGGAATAAGGCAGTAGGCGTGAGCACATAATATATCATCATCTTGCTTATACTGTGTGTAATGTTTATGACTTTCAAAATACAAAAAATTCAACTCCGTATTAATGTATTTTATAGGTTGCCTATATACTATATGATGATGACTGCATCTTTGATCTTGTGATGTGAATTCAAGAGCGCAATAATTATCATAGTCTGCGGTTCTGCTTGGAATCTTGGTTTGTATTATCACACTGTACAAAGAGTACACACTAATAGATACATTACCAATGCCAATACATATACAGTTTTTCTGTGGTTCAGGTTATACACTGTGCACTGTTGACTGTTCTGTTTCTTTAACTGTAACAGGCGGTCCACTGTGTACTTTTATGGTGATAGAAATACTATTTATACGTAGTGATCTTTACTTTGAATGGCTGTTGGATTTGGTTTTTTGGTTCGACAGACTATTAAACTACTTCTCTTTATAGGCTTGGGCAACTACGGGAAAGATACAGATATTTTTTTGCTACTACTACTACTACTACTACTACTACTGTACCGTAAACCGTAACCGTATTTTGTATTCTACACACCTAAGTGTATATAGTAAACTACTCCTATTAACTAAACTAGAGACCATACAAAATACAAAACCATACTGCAAGACTTTAAGTGGCCATCTATAGAAAGGTCTTTATGTACATATCAGTAGTCGCACATATTGGACTATTTGGACTATATGGAAAAGAAGGCTCGCTTCTTCTCGTCGTTCAAACGCTGATTGACAGCTGAAAAGGATCCAAGTGCTTTTCAATCTCTCTACACAAACAAACATTCACCACCACCGTACCATTCATCCAGTACTCCCCATGCTTAATAGCTCAACATCTGAATCTGGAGTGCTATGGGGTTGTGATGGTGGCAGGATTTTTGCATGCCTCGTTCTCTATCCTTTTCAATTCTATAATAACATGGACTTTTCAATTTCATTTTTAACACTTTGGCTTTTGACTTTTTTGAGCTGATAAATATATGAGAAGCATAACCAAAACGAACAACAAACAAAAGCCAAAGCAAATCCAGACCAACAACGATAGGTACCTATAGGTAGACTTTTCTCACTTCCTCCATTCGTCAAATGATACTAAACAGAATATCCTGTCTCCTACTTTTTTCCATTCACAGCCTCAAATGGCTCTTTTGTATCCTTTTTAATTCTTTTCTGAGGCGATTTATTGGTATTGGTTTCACTCACGCATTTGTATTTTATCCAGTAGTGTGATTACATAAATTTGGATCCTAAATCCTACTGATGTGATATCGATGTCAATGTATAATATAATAGATACTACAGTCACATCATGCAGTATAGAGTTATATGCTTTTGTTTGTTCCAAGTTTTTATAATATTGGATCATGTTACGCATTAACACATCAACACCAGTACAAATACCCACCTACCTAGTTATATCCTAAGCTTTGTTCAGTTGTTCAAGCCTTCGAATTTGAACTGTCAGTCAGTGTACCTTCCTATACTTTCATTATACTCAATACTCACGAGTACGATCTACAACTATGGTCATTATGTATAGCGTATAGGGCTGGAGTGCTGGATATTTTTCAAGTTGTTCAACTTGCTTAGACTTACAATGCAACAATTGAGTAGGGATCTGTCATCATACATCGGTGGCACAGAAGCATAATTTCTATAATCTAAACTGCGTCTGGGATAAAGGTGATTTAGATCTGACGTGCTCGACAAAAATCTTCAGAGTTTCAGAGTCTTAGCAGCAATCAACAAAGGCGTAATTTTTAAGTTGAAATTGAGGAAAGATTATCCTGTTGGCGATTATAGTAATAATATTGTAGGTACTTTAATGCTCACTTTGATTTTTGGAGCTACAAGTATTGAAATAAAATGTTTACTGCTCAGTTACAGAAAAAGAATGTATCGCCTTCATAGTCCTGCCTCACAAAACAAAATTACGAAATCAATATCGAGAATAAACACCCAAATTCTAGGACAAGGAAAATGTTGGGCTTTGAAATGTTGCTGAAATCGTTGTTCCTTTTACCCAGTTCCAATACAAAGCAATATGCTACTGCGATTACGATGGACGATTATATGATTACAATGAAAATAGGATGAGATCAACAAGAGACTGGGATGACGAGATGAAAATGAAAGCGCATTATAGGGCGATCAAAAATAAGCATAAACATATCTGTAAAAGTCAAAGTCAAAGTCAACTGAGGGGGAAAATGATGCTGACCTCAGGGATAGTGCGATTAAGCTTTAATAGGTTATATTTTATACTGTATACATATATGTATTGATAAGTATAAGGTTCATAACGCTAACGATAACCGATACCATGGATAAACTTTCCCATTATTTCCCTAAACAGAAAATTATTGGGTCCCTTTTTTTTAAACGTTTCCATTTAGAAACCATATATAGCTCTGCTTCTGCTGGCCATTTTTGTATAATGTTCTTTTGTAGTACTTAAGTCCTTTGCACAAGTTTTTCTGTATTGTGTGATGATTATATTCAATTGTGGTGCAGAGAGGTTGCTCCAGCATTGCAATATATCAATAAATTCTGGTGAGTACACTATTAGATAACATTTTAGACTGGTGATTTATATTATGAATCGTTATTTTGTACTCTATTTACCAGCAATAAGACATGTGCGTTATACGTTGGCAAAAATATCGTAATGGGTCCTTTACAAATGAAGTTTGTATTTAGAATTTGCAGCTATATGGTGTTATTATTAGCTACATGCAAAATGAGATATGTGCAGCTAAGATATGTACTGACGACACTGCCTGTCCCGGAATCGGTTCCGGACTGAGAGGAAAAATTTGTGTGCAACATTAAATTGGAACAAATTCTGGAAGAATACATACGGAAAAGCTACAGTACATAAACCAGATTTTCAATTTGTGAACTTTTACGCTTTTATGAACCCATATTTATGAGGTCTTCCCATCTCATCCTCATCGTCAGTGATGAAGATATACAAAAATAAAGTGAGTTTATCATAGCTGAAACGGAAGCCGACGAGAAAGACTTTTCCTAAATATAAAATCCACTCAAAAATCAAGCATTATGTACATTGACTGAGCAGCACTGAACGAACATCATGTACATATACCAAATGCCGTCATCACGCCGACAACCGACTCGAACCTGTCCAAGCCAATATTATAGGAACTTTTACCATTTATCAAAAATGTCTAACGTCTCTAACCCTTCTTTTTACTAGCTGCTATTGCTAATACAGCGGAAAAGATAGATCATCTTCACGGTGGCTGGAAACAATCGACAGGGTTATATTTGACCATTATGAATTTCCTACGGTGGATCAGGAACAGAATCAACATCAGAGCTAACTTGGTCATTGGGGAATCAATATAGGAAACGAAAACGAAAAGAGTTTCTTCTCTAACAAGAAATTATATTCCCCTTTGAAACTGTATTAATTTTACACATGAAATATTTATACATTAATTTTTTACACGGGAAATAAATACAGAGATATCCGTATTTCCCGAATTCCAATGACCAATATATATACTACTACCAAGACCAAATCCCTTATAGACATCCACAAATCATTCTCTCTCGTTCGCAATAATATCATCTTTTCTGAAGAAATTCCATCTCTTAACGTCACTTCGGAGGCGGCAGTGAAGAAGAAATGAAGACAAAATGTGTGTGGGTGAAGTAAACGCAACTATAAAAGTAATATAGAAACGCTATTAAGTGGATTCGGATTGGTCTGACATTACAAAAAATCAACAGCAATACTGATTCGGTCCATAAGTCCGGATCTTGAGAGTTCATCCACGCAATAGTAATAGTAATATGGAATCAGCCATAATGTGGGAAAGTCCATCATCGTCTATATTTTTATATATCTCCACATATCGCATCGTGTCATCTTGGGCGATGAGTGTATAGCACAGAGTCTCAGAGGAAGTGTTGTGTGGTTTGTGGCATACCTCTATTACGATTACATTTCTATCAATGTGGAGATCTCGTTTAGAGCTATAAGTTCAGGGTGATCGTGTGTAGATTGTGTACGTGGTAGTAAGTACAAATAAAATGATGATGTTGATATGGGATTAATGAAAATGTCAACGGAATCATCAATCAATTTTCCCTTTTCCTCTTCCTCAAAATTCAACATTTTTTTCACGCTTCGCTTCCTCATATAATTGCCCAGCATCTCTCTTTTCTTTCTCCCACAAGAAAAAATTCATGTCTCCGCTTCATTAAGCAACCCTTTCAAATTCAGCCTTTTTTCGATTTTTGTCTTGGTATGTAGGTAGTTGTTGAGGATCTGTAAATGCATATATACCCAATAAAATCTTATAGTATTTATATAAGCTCTACATGTATATGGTTGTATTACTACATAATTGGCTATATATACTTTTGATCCCTCCCTCACAACCCAATATGGAATGTAGCTCCATAAATGTCTACGAGTAAACGACGAAAATTATTTCACTTTTGTGAGCTCGTCTCAAATGATTTTTAAAATGCTAATCAAAATCAAGAAGGCAAAGCCCAACGATGTTTACCTGCATTTACAATTATTATTACAAGCTAAAAAGGGATGAGAATAAAGAGAATCTGAGCAGTCTTCTCTCTTGACGAGGATAACATTAATCAGCCTTTTTTTCCTTCCTTTTTATGATTACAAAGGACGATGCTTATCATGGTATTTAGGTGGAACTATACATTTCCATCTAGGTACGTACGTAGTAATAGTGCCGCAAGAATATATGTGTACGACTATTCCAAATTCGTTTAGGGGTACATACTTTATAATGAGGCACAGTACGACCTTACACAGAAAATATGACGTAATATGCAGTAGTAGCATTTTTTTAATTTATTTTGAAGAAGGGAATTGATACTGACTTTTCCAGTTCAACCTTTGCTTATTGGTGCGATACTATTCATTAATTTTGTTCTCAGGCAATAAGTACTACGAACAAATTGGTTGACAAAGTTCATTGATACAGTTGACAGTTATAATGTTATCATAGTTATTTCATTACCCTTGAACAACCTGTACTTCATGTTTATCATTAGTAACTAATTCTGTTACATTTTTAAGCATGCCACGATGCCATATTTTTAGAATTCTAAATTGTATGTATTATTACCAAACAGTAATTTAATAAAGTTGTAATTCTTATTGACTCCTGGCCAAAACTTAGTAAAGAGATAAAAGACAGGTGACCTCATGTCATTGGGTATACTTTCAAATTCTATAATTTTGACATTTGTCACTTTAACTTTATGTCGCAGATATAATACGCAATTAATTCAGTAAGTCATAATAATTAATAAATTGGGAAGTTTAGAAAGTCAACAACTTATTTCATCATAGTTACCTATTAATAATAAATGCTTACTGCTGTTGTTTTATATTAGTTTTGCTATTAAATTGCATTAACCTTTAATTTTGATTATTAGTGATTGATTTCTTCAGTTTGTTATTGTTGTTGTGCAACGGTGACGGAGTAAAGTTTACAGAACTATCAACATTAAATAGTATTACTACCTTTACGGGGTTTTAACTCAAACACAAAATCCAGAAAAGCAGTGACAAATTACGATACAAGTAACATGACTATTACAAGAACTGTTACTGGTAGTCGAAATATTGCCTTTCTCGGCTCTGACGACTGGGTTCGGGTTATTAGTTTGGTTTCCATTGTAATGAACACTCTCCTCATTCATGCATGTTTCAACAATGGCTACTCATTAATACTATAAATATAATCTGTAGGTAATCTGACTCTCAATGAAAAAGTGCTATTTACTGAAAAATTCTTCCTTACTAAAAATACCGCAGATTCAGTTTGGTGCACTTATTATTGGAGGCACAGTGATCATCATTGGAAGGCAGAGCGGCTACATCATTCTCAATACAGATACAAGTAAGTTTGGCTACAAAATATCGTGTGCAACGGTATTACTAATTTCATATTAAAAATTAAAATTAACACTTTCTGTACAGTTTACATTGCAATCAGTACCTCAGTTAGCATCTGCGGATTTTACCTAGGAATAATACTACACCAGGGAGTTGATGAGGTAATTTACATTTTTGCTCTTGATTCGTAGATATAATCTTTTTACATATAGGAATCTGCCATCATTGCTTCTAACATAAAAACTGCAACATAATTCAAATATAATTTAAGACGAAACATTAATTTGTCCGTAGTAATAATTATATATGATTTGTATTCCCTTCATAGGGAAACCCCAAAAAGCTTTTAGCTTGGATTTTCTATGCCGGTTACATTCAATTTCTCCTCATATTCAATTTTTTCATCTACCTTGCCTTCTATCCGAATTCACTTAACTTGGAAGATATTTTAGGACTGGTAGTATGTCTTCTTATTTATGGGATTTTCATATATTTTGTCAACATTCACCGTCAAGAATTAGAAGCCGCTATCAAGCAAAGGGATAACATTCAGATTGCAATGGCGAACATACCTCGGATTCGTTCACCATCCCCTCCGCCTCCGGTACCCTAAAATAGTAAACTGTGAGCTGGCGAAGTGAAAGTGAAAACGTCAATCAGCCAGCCAGCAATCAGCGTTAACTGATAACTAAAAACTTGAATAATATGTTCCTTACCTTAATTAAAAGATCTTCCTCTGATTCAGATGTTTACAGGAAAGCCATTGAATACTCACCGGAGACGAGTGAATCTGGAATTTTCTCAGGAAATTTGATAGTCAGTAGCAAATACTAATGAAAACTGAAGCTCACTGATTGTAAACAGGGTTGTAAAACCTTTTGTACTTCACGTCCCGACGACGTTAGTGTGAAGTTATGAAGGCTGTAGATAGGTGGTAGTACAAGCGTTGAATATTTTTGAAGTACGGCTCTTGAATTTGTAAGCATTGTTAAGCTACTTTGTACTACTATATAGTTTAAGCAAGCAGTAATTTTAATTTTATATTAACCAACCTAAAATTAAAATTCTAAGCGATTTAATATTTGTGATGTCATCTATTATCGTCCTTGTGAAAAATATAGAACATAAAAAGAGTAAATATTTAATTCGATTTATTTATTTGCGAATTCCTACATCACGACAATTAGAGTTCATATTTCTACATTTGTATTAATATCTTCACAAAATGAGAGCATTATACTCCCAGTACTTGCATCAAGCCTTAGTTAATACATCCCGCAACAACAACATCTCACATCTAATCTTTCATATTCAAAGTTATAGGTAGGTAGCTACCTACTGCATATATAGGTAATCATGCCATGCTTATATACAGGGCCTTCACAGACAAGTGAATCAAGAAGAAAAAAATTGAATTGAATGGATTGAAATGGAAGCAAGACCAAAAGAAAGAGAGAGAGATCTATAGATGAGAACTTGATCAGCTCTATCACCATATTGCATTGAATTACATTACTTGCATTGTCATTATTAGCCTAATGGGTGTTAAAAGTAAGTCTCAAGGGGACCGCTTATTATTCTCTCAACTTCTCCCTGTATATATTATCCCACAGAATGGCCCTTTTTTCGACTGACTCTGACTGTACTGTACTGTTGTAAACTGTAAAGAAATTAATGATGACTTGTGACATGACTACTGTGTTTATGTAGTTTAGTGTTTTGGCTCGATACTCGATTGTACTGTCATTGTCAGTTGCATATGATGCATCTTTCAGTACTTCTTTTTTTAGTATTCCCCTGCTCCTATACTGTTCTCAATAATAATATACTTCCATATCCCCATAAGTACCATAATATCGTCTGTGAAGAACCAAAATGACCCATTTCCAATTTAAGCTACAATCAAAATGAGCTATGTCATAAAAAC
>JAQFZE010000630.1:0-24046 GCA_034695245.1 Dicyrtomina saundersi | reverse complement strand
GAACTAACTACTAGTAGTGTAGTCGTGTAGTACTCAACCAAAAGCCTCTAATAATATGCATACGTTCTGCTTTGAAATCGTGCATAAATTACGTTATATGGTTTGAGGGACGGGGTCTTGTTATCCTTTAACATTGGCATGCATACAAAAAAAGGGGGTTGTGGGATAAAATCTCCAATGTTTGAATGAGATAAGTTTTGCATGCTTCCTCTATCCCTTAATAAGAAATATTTTAAAAATTGCGCCGCGTAATTCACGTGATAGCGATTAAGGTTGACGTGTAATGTGCCGTATTTAATGTTCACCCTTAGACAGGCTACACGAAGGTTGGATGTGGAAGGGAGATTGTATTCTGTTAAAAAATTAAAGGGTCCAAATAATTATTTACACTTTTAAATATTAAATAGAAATTATTACAATTTTCGGTGCCCTATACAGTAGAAGTTACAAACTTGGAGTCTTATCATGATGCACTTTAAACGGGAGAAGAAGGAAGAAGAAGACGGTAAGCGGAGAAAAGTCATATTTTATTGTCTATTCTTCGTAATATCATAATATAGACGTTTCCTTTTTTGCATTTGACATATTGACGTGTTCTGTGACTAGTATTAGGATCAATTTTTTATAATATATGGGTCTGTTAATTTACAATTTTTGTACAATTATTAGCGTCTTCGAACCCTTTTCAAGCACTCGAAAAAACAACAGTGCTTCAGGAAGCTCGAGCATTCAATGACAATGTCATAAATCCCAGGAAATGCACTCTCATTCTCTCAAAAATCCTCTACTTGCTCAATCAAGGCGAAGTTTTTGGAACAACTGAAGCAACGGAAACATTTTTTGCTATGACAAGATTGTTTCAATCGCGAGATCCCGTTTTACGTCGAATGGTCTATTTGGGTATCAAGGAATTGAGTGATATCGCCCAGGATGTCATTATTGTCACGTCAAGTCTTACGAAGGATATGACCGGCAAAGAAGATCACTATCGGGGAGCTGCTATTCGAGCTCTGTGCACAATCACTGATGTATGTAGACCATATGAACCGTAAATGATTTTATTAAAATATTGCATGTTTTTGGACTATGACGTTATATTCAACACTGCTTAGGAACTATTAATTAAATTATTCATTTTACTGCGCCCCTTAGAGCTCAATGCTTCAAGCGTTAGAACGATATTTGAAACAAGCTATTGTGGATAAATTACCGTCAGTTAGTAGCGCTGCTTTGGTTCGGGCTTATCATTTGACATCTACGAGTGGGGAACTTGTAAAGCGTTGGGTGTCTGAAGCTCAAGAAGCAATTAATTCGGATAAGTAAGAAGATACAAATTTTATTCATTCATAAATAATAAATAAGCACGTAAGGTTTTATTGAACTTGCATACTTATATTTAGTTAGAGTGTAACTTAAGATATTTTGATTACTTTAAGTGTAATGGTACAGTACCACGCACTAGGTGTGCTTTACCATATTCGGAAAGCCGATCGCTTAGCCGTGACGAAATTAGTTGGGAAATTAGCAAAATCACATTTGAAGTCTCCGTTTGCAGTTTCGCTGCTGGTAAGGACAGTATTAGAAATTAATAAACTCAAAAGCTTTTGTTATAAGTTTGATTATGTTAAATTAAAAAAATATTCTCTTTAATATCAGATTCGGATTGCAGCTAAATTAATCGATGAGGAGGACAACCCAGTGGATTCTCCTTTCTTCGATTTTCTGGAGGCGTGTCTTCGTCACAAGTCAGAACTTGTAATTTTCGAAGCCGCTCACGCAATCATTAATTTGAAGAAAATCACACCACGGGAATTAAATCCTGCTATTAGTGTGCTCCAGTTATTTTGCTCTAGTGCAAAGCCAGCATTAAAATTTGCAGCTGTTCGAACTTTGAACAAGGTTTGTTTGTTATTAAGCAGCACCTGTATTTAAAATTAGACATCAATTTTACATCAATTTATGTGCCAATATAATCCCTGCCTTGTAGTTCACACTGTTGATTTACATTAAAATTAAACTTATTTATACTCATGTAATAACTCTTAATACATTTTATGTTTCATCAGGTTGCCATTGCACATCCCGCATCCGTGACAAATTGCAACGTAGACTTGGAGAATTTAATAACAGATCCAAATCGATCAATTGCTACATTGGCTATTACTACTCTTCTGAAAACCGGGGCTGAGTCATCCATTGATCGCCTTATGAAGCAAATCGCATCATTTGTCTCCGAAATTTCAGACGAGTTCAAAGTAGTAGTTGTACAAGCCATCAAGTCTCTTTGCCTGAAATTCCCCAGAAAACATGCCACGTTGATGCAGTTTCTGTCTGCATTGCTCAGGGATGAAGGAGGCTTGGATTATAAAGCAGCAATTGCTGACACGATAATCACAATTATTGAGGAAAATCCGGAAGCAAAGGAAACGGGTCTCTCCCATTTGTGTGAATTCATTGAGGATTGTGAACATACTAGTTTAGCTGTGCGAATCCTTCATTTATTAGGCAAAGAGGGACCCAAGGCAAAGCAGCCATCCCGCTACATTCGCTACATCTACAATCGTGTCATTTTAGAATCAGCACCCGTCCGGGCTGCTGCCGTGTCAGCTCTCGCTCAGTTTGCAGCATTTTGTCCTAATCTGTTACCAAATATCTTGGTTCTTCTTATGCGTTGTCAGATGGATTCTGACGATGAAGTGCGAGACAGGGCTACACTATACTATCAGCTCTTGAGTGCTGGTGACAAAACATTGACGAATCAATACATTCTTAATTCTTTGCAGGTAAGAAAGCAATATTATCAAATTCAAAATACTTCTGAAATTATTTCAAAAGTAACTTCTTCAGAGTTCCATTGATTTTTTTTGTAAATAATTATTGTAGTCGTCAATCGTGGCCTTGGAGAAAACATTAGCAATCTACATTCAGAGCCCTACAGAGCAGCCATTTGACATTACTCAAGTTCCGCTTTCAACTGCCGTCTCAGACGAACCCAAATCTGCATTGTCTAAGGATTCTCATCAAACCAAGCCTCAAGAGGTGAAGAAGGCTGCCGCGAAAGAAGTTTCATTCACTGATGAAATAGTCAAAGTTCCTGAATTGGCACGAATTCCTTTGGGTGGTCTTTTTAAAACCTGCGAAAAGCAACAGCTTACAGAGTCGGAGACGGAATATGTTGTTTCATGCACCAAACATGTTTTCAATCGCTTCTTTGTTTTGCAGGTATATTAAATTAAATTTTCATAGCAAATTAATTTAACACTGTCCTAATAAGCTTAAACTGTAAGTGAAAACTTATTCTTTGGATTTGTTTCATGTTATAGTTCACTGTGGAAAATACTCTTCCTGATCAGTTGCTTGAAAAAGTTCGAGTTCAGTTAGATCTTCCTGACGGATATTCCCAAGTAGCTGAAGTTCGTATTCCAAAGTTACCTTACGGTACGCCAAGCAAAGCCTATGCTGTTGTCACTTGGCCGGATGATTTAGAAACTGCCTCAGCGGGAACGATTGGGGCTGCACTGAAATTCCTTGTAAAAGATTGTGACCCAGACACTGGTCTGCCCGACTCTGATGAGGGTTATGATGACGAGTATGTCCTGGAAGATGTAGACATAAATTTGAGCGATCATTTAATCGGTGTGTCCAGACCAAATTTTGCTGCATCATGGGAAGAACTGAAAGAGGAGAGGGAGGAGACGTATGCCTTGTCCTCTGCTAGTTCTATACCTGAGGCTGTCAAGAATATCATTGGATTCCTTGGGATACAGCCTTGTGATAGAACAGACCGCGTGCCAGAAGGGAAGAGCAGTCATACCCTAGCTCTTGCAGGTGCGTTCATGATTCATAGTATATACTGATAGTTCGTTTTGAACTAAACTCTCTTAACATTTGTGTTAAAACCATAATTGTACTTTATACAAATTTCACGTTATATTTTTAGGTGTTTTCCGCGGCGGCTTCGAAGTTTTAGCCCGAGCAAAATTAGTTTTATCCGATGGAGTTAACCTTCAGCTAACTGTGAGGTCAACTGTTGATCCTGTTGCAGAGTTGATTACCTCTGCTGTTGGTTAAAATTCAAACACTTGATTCTTCGTCGTCATCAAGATTATAAAATTTTTTATGATTACGAATCCGGTCGCTATTTTTAAAATGTATGCATAATCGAAATATTAGAAAAATTTTCAAAAATTTTGAACCGTTTGTATCAGTTATCAGTTTTATCATGCGTATTAAATCTTTTTAGCCATTCAAAAATAAATCATAATAGTAGAATTATTACAAGTTGGAGTCGAAGTTAGTTTTACTGATTGTAATGAATTCCAACGAACAAAAATTTCATTTCTAATTAAAAATCTGATTGTAACTTTATATCTTGAGCTTTAAGAACTCATAGCTAAGTAATTGCATTTTACACTCCATAGTTAATTTCGCACAAGCTGCGTTCTTTCCTTCTACTGATAATCAAAGTGTTAATTAAAATTTTTGATGCTTGTTATTTATTGATATGTCATATTATATTATAATATTTGATGCAACAAACGATATGATTATTGTTCAGATAGACTTCAGTCAATTCACTTTTCGTCTTTTCTGATGCTTGGTTTCTACATTTACACACTACCACCTACAGTTATACCTAGAATGCATTGTAAAATTGGTCTAACAATAAGATTGTACTTTGGGAGGGTTTAGATTTTAGAAAAAATTGAATAAAGTTAAGTACTTATGAAGTTTTGCTTGAAATCGAAGCGTTCAGTCATTTACCACCCTAATTTAATCAAATCCTGTATAATCCATAATTCATAATAAAATAGAAAATTGAAGTAGGTATGAATAGATTGAAGTACCTATATGTATATTATAGAAACCACTAAATAATTTGAATGTGAAATAAATGAGAGAATCGCCTGAAACTCTACAGTTTTTAAATATTGTGCGACAATAACTTTTATTTTCACTCAAGTAAAGTCTAAAAGTCTTACTGTTACAATAATTTCCATAATCTAATTTGATATATAATCGTAAAATTTCTTATAAGTTAATTTAAATTTCTTTTATGAATTATTCTTGGTTATAACTCTATTACAGAATTACAATAATAATCATTATAATATACTTATACACCCATATATTGTAGATTGCTACGCTATATCGGCATAGGTATAGGTAGGTAATTAGGTAGGTAGGTATAGGTCATTGTAATTAGTAATACTTTCTTAATCATTATTGTCATGTTACACTTTATCTCCGTATTAGCTTTAATTTTACTAAAGATTTTTATAGCATTCGTTATTCACTATTATTAGTATTTGTTTCTCCTTCCTAGTTATTTTTCTTACAGTTTTTTATCGTAACATTAATTTTAAATTCGGGACAACTTTCGCTTCATTATGTTGTAGTATAGTCGTCGTTCTCGATTAAAAATGTTTATTTTCATTATCCTACAGTTTGCGTTTACAGAACACAGTATATATGTATATATATAATATTATAACTATCATTTTAATTCTATACCGGTAATTCGTTTCCGTATTTGTGGCTGGTGCTGCTGGTATAATTGGTGCTAAGGGAAGGCTGGGCTGCATATCCTACACTTAAACTACTTATACTATTGTAATATGTACACAACAGAAGTTATTTGGATACTTTTAGCTCCATTACATTATTAATAAGCGAGATACAAACTACAATTACCTAACGTTTAAACCAAGTAATAATTGTTATATACTTTTGAACTCGACACTACTACAAAAAAAAAGAGAAGAATAACTTCAATTAATTTTTAAATCTATTTCCAATATTTTCTATTAATAATAAATAATTCCAGTTCCGGTCCTGGTATGTTAAAAAATGCAGTGGCTATTTGGCTGTTAATTGTGTGTTACAATATTGTGTATCTTTAGTATAGCGTCTGTACGGAAATGATCAATATAAATTATATATAGGTGTATCATTATAAAAACCAGGAGTGAAAATATTTTGTGTATGTTTGAATTAAAAGAGAATACAAAAAAAAATTATGTACACTACAATTTACATTCATAACTATAATAATTTGTTTACCTCTGAAGTTTGTACAGTGTTCTTGTTGTTGTTAGTATTATCTACATTTACATATAGCCATTATTTACCGTCCAAAATCTAAATCAGAAAGTTGATATTTTAAGTATTCTCACGATTAAGTATCATTACATATTATTATTATTATGCAATAGGATTTTAGCAAGAAACATAATATTATGCGTAATTATAATTTATTATATACAAGTACAAACTTAAAAAACTTGCAAAAAATAAATATTTAACTAATTTATATTAATATATAGGTGATCAAATAAATGAAATAAATGTAACTGCTTACTTACTACTACATACTTTTACATAATTATTTATACATTTTAAGATAAGTTTTACGGTTCAAGTTTGAAGACGGATTCGGAAAGCACTGGTACTGGTCGAGTTGATTTTCTGACAATAATATTTTGTTTACATACTTGATTCCTTACAAATTGAAAATAATTTTATGAAAACTCATAATAACATCTACAGATTTTAGACGGGTTGCGGGATAACGGAAAATTAGTAAGAATTTTAGCACCTCTATATTCTACTGATAATTATTTTAATTTTTAATTTATTAAGACCCTATGATAGCTACCTTATAGCATAACTTTCTTTACAACCCCCACTATTGTTTTAATACATGTCTTAACCTTTGCTTTAAATATTTCTCTAACATCTACTGTGCAACTGTATTTATTACTGACTCGAATATTAATTATAATATACTCTCTATCTAAAATGCCTCCTACTACTCACACTAAATTACTAAATTCAGTACCTAAGGTACCTAAGGTACCTAAGGTAGGTACTTACATATTATCTGTACTGTATTTCAAAATGGATCTAGCACATCTTCTAGTACGAAGCAAACATATTTATAGAAAATAAAGCTCTAAAAATATAGCTAAACACAATAAAATATAAAATTAGGTTTTAAACATTGTTATAGAGGGAAATTGGGCGCGCAAAAAGAAATTAAAAAATCAAAATTGTCTCTACAATAATATATTTGCCCTTAATGTGCACCACAAAGCACACAACTAAAATATGAACATATTTTTATTGGTCTTACTACAATTTATTCTTACATGATTACAGATGTTAATATATTAAATTTATTAATGACATTTTAAAAATATGGATGGAAGTTAACTCATAAAGAATTTGTACAAAACAAACTTGTAGCATACCATCTTAAAAGGAGTATTCTCACGAAATAAATATTTTAAAACACAATACATTTGTAGGTATTTACTTTTAATATGCTGTGAAAGTCTGCTCATACGCTACGGTACGAATACGAAATCAATAATAGTACAAATAAATTTTCAGTAGATATTTCAATAGGAATTATTGATGGTGAGAAAAATATAAGAACTAACTTATATAACTGTTATAATTTAGATTATATGGTACTTAAATTAGTTTTATAAGGTAGTTCTAATAAAATGTAATCATTTGAAGGTATTTATTTGTATTTACTTTGGTAGAAATTAAATTTAAGGCAATTACTAATCAACTTACATAGACGTAATTGTACAAATATTAGTACTTCCAAACATATGGATGAAATAATAATAAATTATTATTATTATAATACAATAACAGTAAAATTTCAGTAAAATTCACAATTTATAATATTATGCAAAATTATAATCATTGCTAATAAATAATATTATGCCGTGCAGTAGTATGCAACCACTATAACTGGTACTGGTGATGTGTGATGATTAGTGCAAAGCTATTAATTATTACACACGAACATTTTAAAAAACAAAATGAAAATTAGAATATAATTAAGCCTGCGGAATAAAAGTAGAAAATTAATGAAAGTCAAATGAGTAAAATTATATTTCATGGAAAAACTACAAATTACTATAAATACAATTATTTATAAATGCTCTCAAATTTAGAATAATTACATATAAAGCAACATTATATTATATTCATGATTATAGAGTTATATAGTATACTAATAAAATACTGATAGATTCAAAGCTTCCGTCTTCTTATGCAAGTATATATAATATTTTATACAATCCAGCATGTTACATATTACAGTAGGTGTAGGTACCTATATACATGATCATAATCTTAAAATTAAATCTTTATTTTTATACTGTTTAATATACTAATAATAATTTCATCAATTCTGCTGTCAATGTCAACTAATGGATTTATAGAAATCTTTTCCTGGAACCGGATATGCAGCATGAGATAATTCGAACTTATCTCAATTATTAATTTCGCTGAGCTAACAATAAAAACTATTAAAACTACTACTTACTTAATGATACATAATTGCAATTACACGGTTTAGGAATATACGAAATACATGATTTAACCTGTTTAAATATGAATTCATAATTTCATTATATTTTTTCACAATTTAATCAACAATTATTACGTAATTTCTATACTTACTTTCTAGCCATTTTTATAAAAAGTAACACGAGTTTCAGTTATAGGGTTTCATATGTATATTTTATGTAATTAATTATTATATTGTGCCTACTTAATTTATATGTAATATGCTTATGCTTGATCCCACGCGCGCTTTTACTATATGTAAACACAAAATTATATATAGGTATGTATATTGTAAAAGTCGAGAGAGTGTAAATAAAAAATCTATTTTCCTAATACACGTTTTATGAACTTATGAACATTTTTTTAGTATTTAAGAACACATTAAGATTAAGTTTTTTTTGCGTCATATATTATATAATAATTAAAGTGTGCTAAACTACAGCGAAATAGTGTCTTAAATTGCGCTCAGAACAATTATAACTAGTTTACTTGTAGTGTGTAGTTAAAAATAACATCCTTTGTCCCCACTGCAGAACAAGTAGTGAGGAAAAGAATTAATTTTATTAAAATTAGAAAATACTACCTATAGGTGCTTTTAATTACATATTTAAATTACCTAAGTATTCAAAGCAACTCAAAGAGAAATTTCATTTTTCAACGAAAAACTCGAAAGATACAATTTTTTGTCCAGCTATATACATATAATTTGTAAAAATATTTGCTTTAATTTACACATGACCCCTTTCCCACCACGGGAACCATACATTACTATTACATACTATGTACTTAAATCCAAGAGATTCTGACAAATGCCCCTATTGTTTTATTTAGGCTTTGTCTTATCCCTGGATGGACTCTGCCCTTGTTGTTGATCAGGAAGACCCGTGTGTCGGAGCCATTCAGCAAATTTCTTGAACTGGTGTTGGGTCGAGTGAGTCTGCTCTTGTAGTAGTCTATTCTCTTGCTGTAAGTTGGCAACTTTCGCAGCCAGGACATGCTTGCTATGCTGTTCTTTTCGAAGTTCTGCTTCCAACTGGGAGACACGAGCCTCTAAATTAAATACTGACTCAACTGGCACACCGGGATCACTGCAAAGCAAAAAAAAAAAGAAGACACATTTATTAAAAAATCCATTTCAAACAAAATTAGCCAGTATAATAAAATATAAATCTTGGAAAAAAGGCGCAATATCAAAAATGTAGAGAATTTATGCAAAATAGCAAAAACCCCACCAAACAGGGAAATCAGTTGAAAATTCAGAAATACCAGGAAATTTAAAAAAGGCCCAATCACGATTTTTTAAAAAGAATTTCGGGAAACGTGACAAGGTTTGAAAAATAGTATCGATGTCAATTTGACCCGAACCCTGGACACACATGCATAATGCAATTATTATTACAAATGAACAGATTTGATAGCACTTACTCAGACTTTAATTCATCGATCCACGGAAGCATACTGTGAGGTGATGTGGAACTGCAAGTGGATGAGATATTTGAACTGGAACTAGGACTAACATTGTTGTTGTTATTACTATTACTACTACTACTACTGAGGAGGCCAATAGTTAAAGGCTGGTGCAGGGGACTATTTGTACTTTGATTTACTGATAATTTGAGGGGTGACGTGACCGTCGTGGACATGGAGCCGTTCATACTCATGATACCATTCTCTTTCGCCACATCAATATCACAGCACTGAAAAGCTTTGGTAGCCGTGTCCACCAACGTGGACCAATCCATATCTCCAGAGTCGGGGAGCAAAGGGAGAGGAACTGTGACAGTTGTTGTTGTTGCTGAGACTTTACCCTTCACATCTTCCTCTTGGAATTGACCCTCCTTCTCAGCCGGCACAGCCTTCCGGGCCACTGTGCCCCGCTCATGGTAAAGTCTATCCCTATCCTGAGGAATGAGTCCGCCATTCCTCGTCCCACCCACCCCCACAATGTGTGCCGAACTTAATATTTTCCCATTCGCAGAATTACCACCACTACTATAGTTTGTACTCATTAGGCCAGGCTCACCCCCACAACTCACAGGACGGGCTTTGAGGCTCACATAGGCATTACTGGTAATGATCGGAACGGAGCCACTACTACTCGGTCGCTGACCTCCTCCTCCTCCCTGCTGCTGCTGTCCTGGGCCCGGAGATCTCTCCAATGGGGACCCTCTATGGTTTTGATTATTGTGATCATCAACGTCTTTGGTAGGGATTAAGTCTGGGGCGATGAGGCGGATTAAATCTTCTTGGAGTGTACTATTACGATTATTATTACTACTATTATTATTAGTCTGATTCTGACGAGGGGTGGAGCTTAAACTATTATTATTCAAGGGCTGACGCATTTTAACTTGTTCTCCGTTCCCATTCCCGTTTTGATGACTCAATGATATTTTTGAGTTTGGACTGGAATTTGTGGAGGTCCGTCCGTGGACGGGGTTCGAGGCTGATCTTGGTTTCATTACAGTGCTCATTAAACTCAAGTCATCTAAATCATGCAAAAAAGAAAGCAACACATTAAAAAAAAATAGCGTTTTATAAAAATACAGATAATTATCAATAATAATAACTCATTAAAAACATTGTGTAATGTACATAATAATTTTCATAATTTTATTAAAAGTCCTTACCCTCAGAGGACCCATTAATCTCTCCACTAATACTATCAGCAGGTGCAGAGAATCTCGACTTATTCGACTCGTTATCCCGCTCAAACTGTCGCTCCCGATGTTTCTCCAAGTAAGTAGATTTCAGGAGGGCGAGCCGCTCATTTTTCATTGCCACCAATTCTTTATGGGAGAGAGACTCATTATTTGAGTGGTAATTACTACTCCCATGACCATTACCATTGCAATTATAATTACTGTAGCCCACAAGATGCTCCGTGGAGTGACTGTGGGTGAGAGGGAAGTCCGTCAAGTAGGTCACTTTTCCTTTTACTGTATTCTCGATTAAGGGTGAGTTGAAGAGATTATTACTTCCTTGATGTTGACTCTGGTTTTGATTTTGGATTTGACTTGGGTTCACTTGCTGGTAAACACCTCCGCCCCCACCTCCATCTCCAACCCCAATTAAATTACTTCGATGATGATATCTCGTCAAATTCCCATTCTGTGATGAGACAGCTACTGCTCCGGATCCACCACCACCACCGCCCCCATAATCATCCAAACCGTAACCCAAACCACCAACTGTTGAGCTCGGGAATGGTTTCAGCTGTGAATGGTGTATTCCATAGGTACTCTTCAAATGGAGTAAGTCATGACTTCGACTCGGGCTCAATTTAGTATGGAAGGAGCCATGATGTGGATTATTCCTTTGGAAAAATTCTTTCTTCGCTACAAAGGATTTGTCAAGGGGCGGGGTCATGTAAATTCCTCCAGTTTGTCCACCATTTTGAGTAGAATGCGACAGTCGTCCGTTTCCGTTTCCATTCAGCAGAGGAGCAGTCCCATTAGTATTATTATTATTATTTTTATGATTGTTGTTCACGTTCGTGTTGCTGCTTCCATTATTCACAACGACGACGTTCGAAGTTCCATTTTGATTTTGAAAGGATTGTGTTTGAGGAGTTGTCTGACCGGCTCCGGCTCCGGTTCCACTTCCTTTCCCAACAATGTTGATATTATTACTATTGTTGCTGAGGCTATTGCCGTTGGTCGTGGGGCGGGAGACTGGGGTGCCGAGAGACATTGACTGCGGTTGTTGTTGCTGATGCTGCTGTTGTTGTGCTTGAGTGACAATAATACTGGTTGTATTATTGGGAGCATTCACGTTCCGTGCTGGGATGGGTGGGGGTGAGTCATTACAGCTTTCGTTTGTTCCGTCCAGATTCTCTGTCAGGTCATACCATCGCTCATCCGTTGATGACATCCCACTGGATGAACTGGTTAAAGTTTCTCCCTAAAAAAAGAATAACAAGGGCAAATTAATTTTGATTTACTTTCATAGTTTAAAATAATTTTTGTATTGTATGTAATATAGATACGAGCTTCCTGAGCCTGTGCATGCCGGTAGTGTAGCATTGCAATAATTTCATATAGGTAATAGGTAGGTTAGGCTGGCTGTTTTAACAATTATACGTAACCTATGTGTTTCGCATTGTGTTTTGTACAAAGGGGTATACTATACAATGCATTTCCGTATTCTTTTCGATTCGAATTTTTGTAAGATTTGAATTGTAACCAAATTTTTGTACACACAAAAGAAAGCAAAGCGAAGCGTACACCCCATTATTTTTAAAATGGGGACTATTATTACTATTAAGCAAACATGCAACTCAGTTAACTACTTAAATGTACGACTCGTAATCTAGATGCATTAATAATTACTATTCAAAAATGTGAAGCTCCAAACGTAGAGGTATTGAAGAAACAATACCAGATATTTAACCTTTTTAAAGCAGTAGCGTTTACACTTAATTTATAGTGGTGTTGTATTTGAATTTACAGATTTAACAGGTTGAAAGTTTCATAAATATGTGATAGAACATTTGAAATGGCTAAAAAGATGTAAGTACCATATAATTAGTCTATATTTTTCATTAATTTCAAAACGATCATAAAAGTTAATATTACTATTTTTAAAAAGACGTATTTAGAATATTTTGCATTTATCCCCAAATTTAATATTCTAGTTCTGGAATTGCTCGAATGAAATAATTTGTGAGTATCTAAATAAGCACGTTAAAGTATAAGAATATTCAGTATAGAAACCTGCCCCATCTTTCACAAATTCTACATGGAACATAATATGCAGTGAGCGACTGTATAATATAATGTTAGTTATTTATAAAGTTATTTATTATTTAGATTATAGATTTATTTAAAACCATATAGGCATGATTATGGACTCATCTAAATCTTGTCATTACTTTCATTTTCATTCAATTCACAGTTTTTGAGTTCATCACTCAGCCCATCCACAGAGAAAAAGAAGAGGACTACAGATTATTCAGATACATAATAGTGAAAGCAACAGAAAAATAAAATCTCCCAAATACACCAATACATATACACACCTACATATGTATATGCACTGTGCACACTTACAATTTAGACGGGAAACGTAGATCATACTTTTAATTAATGGGCTGAAGACATGCATGAGAACCAAAAGGGAAAAATAAACACACAAACACACACAGGCCTTCCTGTGAGGCCTCTGCTGAAAAAATAAAACCCTAAACATATTCTAATGCTAAAATACTATTTCCATCAGTGTATATACATGGTGTCATATAACCTTTACCCCTCTACATACAGCTACAGCTTAAATATGACTGAAAAAAATAAGTATTTACTTATTTTAATGAGAATTTTATCTGAAAACCATATATAAGAGTTGCTTCAAAAATTAATTTTATAACAAAACATAATCGAACCAACTTCGTTTTAAAAAAAAATTACCTACTCACTTAAATAACGCGTGAAATCTCCTCTGAATTTTTTCTTAGTTCAAATATTATTTTTTTCTTAGTGTTTTTAACTAATTTTCAAAACAATTTTTGAATATGGCATAAGATAAAGTTCTTTTCAAAATAAGCTATAAAATTATTGAGTTTTAGTTGTGGAGGGCGATGGGAAGAAAAGGTCATGGAACACCCTTTATGCAGTACTGTTGGTGTGAAGTGAATCTTGGATTTTGTTAACAAATACATACAGAATACGGAAAACCTATGTTAAAATGTGATTATATATTGGCCTGCCACAGCACAGCCAGAGGCCGTGTCACTATAGCTGCTTTTTCAAAACAATACGTAATGGCACCAATAATTGATAATACAGTTTTTCCAATAATTGTCATTTTTTGTGTAGAGTACATACCAAGGCATGACTTAGTGAAATATTAGAATTTTAATTTAAATCTAAGTAAGTTTAAATTAATGTTAAAGTTGCTCCTTATATTTTCTTCCAATGCTAAACAAATGCAAAACTAGAAAGTGTTATAACTTAAAAACTTCACCGGACTTCACGGAGATATAGTTACCATAAAAAAGCCCAATAAATTCTGTATTGAAATCAGTAAACATTAGCTGCCCGTTTTTGCCCCATTTAGAGAATCTGAATTTCAAAAACATTAGTTTTTTCATGATACTGGGGTCTGTTCATAAATTACACATTACATATGTGACCCAATATCAAAATTATCCAACAGTCATGAAAAACGAGTATTACGTACAGTTTTTGATGCTGATCATTTTTGTTTATAACAAAAGCTGATTTAAAAAATTTTATATTACTAAGGTGGGGGGTGCAGTAATTGCTTAGTGAGCATAAGTAATATATGAATGTCCTCAAAAAAGTTAATTTTTCTGAAATCGAGTTTTTTATGTAGTTTAGTGTTTGTTGACTACAAAAAATGCTTCTATCATGTTCTACACACTAATATTCACAAAGCTGAAACTTTTATTGAGCATTACGTATTTTTTTTTCCATTTGGCCATAGTGGCGTGTGTAAGTGTGCCGCATGATACAAATATAAGAAACCGAATTCGGTTCAGTACAACAAAATTCCATACATTTCCATTCCCATTGCACCCAAGTATGAATTATTATTCCGTTTTCCCCCACCAAAATAGAGTACCAGAGAGTTTAACATACAGAGCGCCCTGCTATTCAATTTCTCAGTCCAATTTCTTACACGTCACTTAGACTTTGAGGCCTCACAACACAACCCAGAAAACAAGCCGAAACCCAAGAAAGAAAATTAGAAAAAATATGAAAAGGAAAGAAACTTTCACATGGACATACACATACGTACAGAGTCGCTCATGATATTTGCCATCCACTCTAAAGCTTAAATTTCATAAGACTTCAAAATTAAGCAATAGCGCAATCTAAAGAGAATTTTGTTGCGGATCTAACAAACAAATAATTAGACTCTAGTCCAGTGTTTTAATTATACAATTTTTATTTGTGAACCAATTTTTAAAATATTTTTTTTTGCTCGATTTGTAATAAAATGCTCTTTATAAAATAAAATATTACTCAAGTTTGTAGTCTTCAGGACTTGGCTGTAGATGGGTGACAAAGTTCATAAGTGACCCTGTATAGTAGTGTATGTACATATAGTGCAGAGCCAATGTATTTTTATTTTTTGAAAAATAAAAAATAAACCGAATTAAATTAAATGCTCCACATGCAATCTCCTACCTCATATCTACACTATACAATGCAATGTTTCGAATGCTGCCTACACTAAATCATCTCGTTCACATAGCTAAAGTTTGCCATGGAATTTAGCCCATCCAATCTTACAAAACAAAAACAAGACCGGAGGAGGTATATAATACGGAGAGAAGAACTTAATAAAACGAGAACTTAAACGCTTCCTTTCCTTCTTCTCTTCTGCTCTGTATACAGGTAATTTGATGAGAAAAATCTTTTTTAAATTCCCACTCTTCACAATTGCTAGTTCCGTTCATATGAAATGCTATTTAGATTTTTCCCAGACATTTTTTCCCACTTCCATCCAGTTCATTTACTTAATACGTAATGGTCAAGGGAGTACATAATATACTTTATTTCCATAAGCTATACATAGTGCAGTTAGCAGGTGCCGTCGTTTTGGTTGAAGTTTACAGTATCAGCTAATTATGCGATATTTTCAAACAAATCCAATCAACACTGTCTAAGTTTCTAGCTGAGTTTTCCACGTTTTTTGTTTACTTACGTAACAACTGATTTCGAAAACTAACATGAATATTAACATTACAAAATAATGCTTTTCAAAAAGTAAAAATATATAGTATATTTTAGCCTTTTCAAAAACGATGGCTCGTTTTACTACTTCAAGCTACACTTGCTACGCCCTTTATATTATGTATACAAAAGCTCACGATTATAGGTACCTACTTCTCTTTTAAATTTTAGGAAACAGTTTTCATTTACTCTGAATTTTGAAAAAAGTTAAATCTTTATCACGTCACACTTTACACTACAAAAGCACGTACTCACATACATAAATAAATACAAAACAAAAACTATTCATTTCCCTTTGTAATTCTCTTTTAAAACCTTATCTTTATACAGTCAGTGTGAATTAAATTTCAGTTTGTAATCCAGTTCTATACATTGCATATTATCGCATTCAAGATGTGTAATATATAGTAGAGATTTTCTACGCAGAAAATTGTCTAAAAAATAAACACCAAATATTTTCTACTCTGACAGATATACATACGCACTAAACCATGCTTTTTAATTTTCTCAATTTTCATAACTAATTATCGTAATAGTAATAAACATATCTATCATCTAATATAGCCGAGGCGAGGTACCTACTTAAGTTGTCAGTCAAAAAATGAACCTCCAAAAGCTGACAAAAACTACATCTCAAATGTATACAAGTACCTATAGGTAGACACATCAGATACAGGGGACGACACACACACACACACAAACTAAATTTAAGCGAAAAAAAAAATATCACGCCTCTATTGACACTGGAATCGGAATAACATCACGTTCAAAATTGTTTTTATGTAGCTCCAGATGCAGATGTGTTTCCATTGTAAGCTCAATTATACACTTACTATATAAGTTAGTAGAGACATGAGAAAAAATATTTAATGAAATAAATGCGTCCTATACTAATACTACATTATAATTACTTTGTAAACTCTACGCGGATGGATAATTTAAGGTTCCCTTTACCTTTGTAACAATGCTTATAGCTCACAGCGCAATACTGTAGTGCATACTATATTATGTGAGACCCTACCGATACCGATACAGATTGAAGCTTTTAGCGTTTCTGTCTCTGTACTTTTAGTACTTAATACATAATTAAAAACTTTTCATTACGTATTCCGTCCATGTGACTCCAAGTATGAACCTAAGTAGGTAGGTACCGAACGTGAAGTATGTGTTGAGCCTAGCCATGCGTGAAAAAGAAAGAAGCCACATTTGGAATTGAAGAGGTTTCTTTCCTCCACACTCAACTCTTATTAGAACTTCTTTGCCGGCAGGCAGGGGAAACAAGCAACAAGAAAGAAACAAGAGGAAGAAGAAAAAAAACTACGAAAATGAGATTCAGATTCAGAACAAGTAGCGTCACTGCGTCAATAAAAGCCAAAGCGTATGACCTCGGTGACCTAGCTTCTAAAGTCATACAATGTATATAGGTATGTCAAATCCCTATATCAACTCCGCTCCTTGTATATGTGTTCGTGTTAAATTCGGCATGGGAAATTAATACAGCCTCTAATCCCGACCTTAATACGACCCACCACTACTGCCCGACTACAGAATTATTTTCTATACCTCAATTTGCTACTACACACAAATTAGTCAAGGGACTACATATTGTAGGTACCTATTATCCACTGGTATACTTGTAGCATTACAAACACCTGTACTTTGCCTATCGTGGCAAGCCAGCAGTAAGAAATGGCTTAATTAAGTAGGTACTTCACAACATGCGTGAGCTATTTAACATTATGTTCGTACCCAATTCCAACCCATCTATAGGAATATATACAGCGTCCCAAAAAACTTTTACCCCCCACCACTGACGAGAAATCGCGTATTCCAAACCAAAATGTAACAGCTGGATTTAAAGAGAATTTTATTCATGATCCAGCAAATATACAAATTTGAAAATCGATTTGAAAATCGATTTCCAAATGGAAATTTAATTAGCAAAACACTGAAACAAAGGCTAATTATTTTCATTTTCTAACTTAAATTGCCTGATTTTTTCTTCTTGTATTTTTGTTTGAAAGATATATATTTTTTTTCCCCAACTACTACTAATTACTACGTGTTGGTATGAACGCAGCAGAGTTTATTTGGGACCCTGTATATACATATAGCTATTTCTGTATATCGGAAGTATGAAGGGCGGTATTAAAATGTTAATCATATTATTATACACATACCTCATGGGGATTAGGCGGAAAGTGAGGCTCACTGGCACTGGAAAAAGACTTGCTAGAACTTCCAGTTCCATACCCTGAGCTATTACTTGAGCGAGGCGGTGAGAAACTGCGAGGCTCATACCTGTGAGTAGAGATTAAAACCAACACCAAAAGATTAATTATTACCCATATTATTATTATATTAATAAATAACAAAACAAAGAATTCCACTTCCAGTCTATCAACCATTCAATCAACTGTCAAGTATCAAAGAAATTAAGTAAAGGAAGTGCATATCTATATATCTATATTTAAAATGCATCCTATACTATATGTATAATCTGCACATCTATCAGTATTACATCAAACTTTAAGAAAAAAACAAGGAGGGAAGAATGTTACGAAACAGACAATTTATTGTAGAAAAATTCGCACGTATTATTTTATCAGATACATCTTCTTGTATAATTTTCATCCACTATTCTTTGAGAGTAATAAATAATATATAGAGATAGAAAAAAAAACAAAGTATTAAACGTGAGCGGAAAGTTTTTTTTTGTACCGTTTCCGATGATTCCCAGGGACAGCTGGTTGGAGTAAAGAATTGGAATTGGGAGTTTTGAACTGATGATGAATTATGGAGGAGGGACACTCATCATCAGTGGGGCCATTCAAGTTTAAATTCTCATATTCTCCCTCCATGTCAAGTGTGTAGATACAGCGCTTTGCATCACAACCTCTGCAATGAACCAGATTAAAAAAAAATTAAAAAATCATACATTAGTATACATATATAATTATATACACATATTCGCATAGTAAGCTACATAATAATTAATATACCAGACTAATATGCAAAGCAATGCTCCAAAAATAAATAAAATAAAATCCTATATCAGTTATCTGTCGTATTCCTCCTCCAAGTTATGGAAATTTAATTAAAACTGATACAAAATTTTGCAGCGTGTCTTATAGTTAGTTTTGGTCCATACATATTCGACGAATGAACAATGCTCGTTTTACTGTATATATGTTCAGAATTGATGGCACAAACTTACCTCCTGGGTGATCCATCAGGCAGCGAAGGAACGACCATAACAATAACAGTATTAGAAGTCTTGAGAAAATCAATCATTTGCTCTTGGTTCAAAGTGGCTACCGCTACTTTACATATCTATCGAACAAATAATAAACAAAAATAAAAATAAATTGCTCAAGAAAAATATTTCAATTCTCAAATCTAAAGAAAACAACTAACTTTGTACACAGTGTTTAAAACTTTCCTAAAATTTACCCTAAAAGTCATAATTCGACAATAGAATCTCAGTACGTTCAGATTCACAATGTACATGGGTTTCTAAAAATAAAGTTTTTACTTTTTGATTGTAGAGCAGTGACAAAGCTCATAAATAACCCTGGACGTGCGTACGACGACGTACATATCTGTCAACTAATATAATCAAATAAATAAAGAGAGTATAATAAATTTGAAGCTACAGTATATATGTGTCTAATGACGAGACTCTAATCTGTACAAAGTCATTATCAGAAACTATTTGACACTTGAAGTGTAATCTTAAAAAAAACATTCATTTTTGAGGCTAATGATCAACTGCATCTGTTACTGAAGTACTGCGAAGCTCAGAGCTTCGTCTACAACCTACACACACTGTGGATCAAATATCAAACAGGGTAAAAAAAATTAAATGATATTGCATAAGTACCTAGTATATATATTGATACAGAGGCGACGTAATATACGGTTACGAATGGAAACAAAAAACTGGAAAAATATTTAATCGTAAAATAAACTATAATACAAAATAAAAGATGCCTATATAAAAATGCACGATGACCCTGCTGTCTTCCTGTTCTATGCCCTGATTAAAATCCAAATCCAAAATCCAAATCAGAGTTATGCATACGGAGACACTCACTTCGACTAAACGAGATCCTTGTTTGAGTCCAGCCTTGGCAGCATAGCCACATGGCTCGACCTCAGTGACGACTCCATCCTGCTGAACATGAAAGCCCAACTGTCCCAACTCATTCCGACGAAGAATAAATTCCTGAGTCTCACAACCCTCCGTCACGGCCTCAAGACGACCCACGATCTCCATCAAGTCATCATTCTCTCCAACTCCAAAATTCCCTGGCTCTTTACTATGGAGTGTGACACACTCTCCCTGATGATAGTAGATTCTCAAGCTGTATAGGGAGGAGAGAGACAATTATTATTGCTACATATTTTACAAAAGAACAAATGCCAAATACAGGACACTGGACATTGGACTCCACCTGTACTTTCCACAAGTTATGCACAATGTTTTTTCACACCAAAATACCAAATCCAAAAGTCACGAGAAACAAAAACAAAAAAAAACTCGAAAGTTGAACTTGCTCAAGTATAAATTTTAAAAAAGCCAAATAACAAAATGCTTGTCGATCAGCGTTGAAGAAGCAATAACATAGATACATTATACATATACAGTGCGCAGTGTTAGTAAAAGAATAAAAGATATGCAATTAAATAGTCTCATTTTCCTTTGTAATACAAAATGCATCATGATTTTGAGATTTTACTTCTGTTCTAAGCAAGAAACAGTTTTCATATCTGTATCCTTTTATCACAATAAAAAATCTTAGCACTATTTATACAAATAATTACAAAGCCTTTAAAAATACACATTTTAAAACGGTTCACAGAACCATACCATTAGATATTTTTAGAAAGTTCGTACTGTACTAATTGCAGGGGCTCAACTGCATTATTTATTGAATGCCTAAACACACAATGTGCTTTTGAAATTATAACTGCTTAGCTTTAGATAGCCAGTTATATTCTGGTGTCGTCTATGTTGAAGGTTCAAATTTTTCTATTTACTTAAATGCTTTTGAAAAGGTCCGAAATTTTCAATACAAGTTTTCAAAAGGTTTCGAATAAAATTATTAAAATTATACTTCAAAAAAGTTTACCAATTTTTTTTACCTAAAGGCTCAAAATGTTCCAACTAAAATATTTGTAAAGTTCAAAATCATCTAAACTCCTACATGAATTTATGTAGCAGGAGTACAACTGCTTTTCTTTCGCTCTCTCGAAATATCCCTTTTAGACAAAACAAAATGAATAAATTCTTATTTGGTTTCTAATTTAACAGTGTAAAAAATGTCTTAAGGCTCGTACCACATCTTCAACGACAATCAATAAAAATATTCTCACCAAAATGCAGATGGTATTTCATTCAAGGAGATGTATGTATATATATGTACACATAGAATTATATTTTTATTCTACTCATGTATTTCCTCACTCACCTATTGCACATGGAAGTATTCCATCCCAGAATAGAAGAGCATGGGACGGCAAAAACTGGTTCTCTCGAGACAGCATCAATGATGACGAGACTATCGACGGAGAGGGCAAGATAAGCATCAAGTCTGGAGTCTAAAGAATTGTCATCCAAATACACAGCCCATGAGAGTGCTCCATGAAGACCAGGATCCGAATTAAAACGTGGTCGAACCAGCTCCTTCTTTTTATTCCCGAATGCAAGCATTGCTATATAATCAAAATTCGGATCAAATCAAGAAAAAAGAAATCAGACAAAAATTCCAATACATTTTTTTAAAAAAGTTTCTCATTACAAACTTCTACTATTACTACTACTACTACTACTGATATAGCCATATATCTCAAACCAAACAAAAAAAAAGCTCAATTGAAACCGCACCACGGTGGCATAGTACTGAATTACTGAAGCGATATAAATCGCTATACTGCAGATGTCATCCATAACTTAATCCTATCACTCAAATCTATAATACTATCTCAATTTTTTTCCCTCTGTCCGCATTTTGTATCCCTTTATGCACTGACAAACTACAGAATTGCAGATGCCCCTCTCTTCCAATTGCAATCCCAAATCCAAAGCCAAAGTCAATGATTTGATTCATTCTGTGTGATGTACATAATATACGTCCTCTTGTCGTCTTCTTGAACAGATCAGTTAGAGTCTACCATCCACTTTAATCCCTTTTTTTCTGCTTCTTCTTTTCATACTCCAACAATAGAGAAGAATGAACTGACTTCCAATTCCAAGAATGTGAATGGTTTTCGCGTGCTGCTGCTGCTTCTGCTAAGCTATGATCTCAACGCTTTCTTGAGCAAGACAAGAGACAATGACTATCTTTGAATTTGAAAGAGAGACTAAAAGTGGTACTCGAGCATATTTTAAAAATGTGTCTCTACAGACATATAAACTCCTTCCAACTATCTATTATGTATCTGTTCGTATCGTTTCTTTGCTGAAGAATCAAAATGGCCAATCTCCCATTTATTAACGTTGAGGATTGGCCATTTTGCTTCTTCATTCAGGTTAAGTGTCAAAACACACCATTCGTAGTTTTCACTGAAATCAAAAGATGCTATCTGAGTTTGTTTGACACAGTTGAAAATCCAGAGGTTACATATAGGACCTGAATTTGATTGATTTCTTAGTGTAAACTGCGTTATTTTCATTTTCAAACTACGCACGTAATATGTTGTGTTTTACACTTATGAAAAAGTTGAAATATCACTTTCTGTCATTTTAAAAATTTGCATATGTTAAGTTATACGTTTTTTTGGAATCGCAAAATGCTGCTTTTTATTTACAATTTAAAAATGGTGTAAATATTTTGTTATATACTTTGATAGAAAAGTGGAAAAATATCACTTTCTGCAATTTTAAAAAGTCCACAAATCTAGGCTTTACATTTTTAAATAAATAGTAAATAATTAAACAGGCTTTACCGTTTAAAAACGAGCAAATAACGTGAATTAAGCAAGATTTAATATTTGCTTTTCTATAACACATAACACGCTTTGAATTTAAATTGGAGACTAACCTAGGTACCTAACATAAATATTTCTTATTAGAAATTATTGTATGCTTCACGTTTAGACATTTTTCAATTTTAGCAAAAAACGTGTAGTACGTAAATGGTTTGTTTTGACGCTTCGATGACAATATAGTGAATAAGGAAGTCTGTCTCTCTCTCTCTCTCTAATCTATTTTTATATGGTACATAATTATCCATATCCAGTAGCAAATACACATATATGTATAGGTATCCCCCATAAAATAAAATATAAGAAAAAAGTGACAGCGTAATAATATACATATAGATATGCCTATGTGGACTTACAAAACTTGGGTCTTGGATCGATAGATGTGTTGGAGGAATAGCTGGAAACCAAATCCTTCAAGTACTCTTGTCTTGTTCGCGTTGCCATTGTGGTGAATTTCTCAGAGCGATATGTGGCGTTCTCAGCATTAATTACTACACAGAAAATAATAAAATCCATCCACACATTAGTTCAAAACAATGCTCAAATTATATGTATATTCAATCAATTCCCCTATTTATCTATTTATCAATCTATCACTATGGGTATAGGTAATCCCAGTCCTACTTACTCATTTATCTAAACATGACACCTTATTTTCAAATATATGACCAACATATACCTAAGTATATTTTAAACCCTCACAATTAAATACTGAGCTTATTGTGCGTATAGACACAGTCTAATTCTGTACTGTGTTACATAATTCATAATCCAATACTCTATAATAATTCTGCAGATAAATCAAAATTCAAAAAATGTAATACAAATATTTAAAATTGAACGATATATTACTGTTCTATGTTAAAGCCCCACCATCCATAATTATTACCATGAAGCTCTTAACATTTCTTGATATGGCAGAACGTTCTAATTTCTAATATGGGGTTTATTAGTCAACAAATTAAATGTAAAATATGTTC
>JAQFZE010000629.1:0-24065 GCA_034695245.1 Dicyrtomina saundersi | reverse complement strand
CTTGGTTGTTAAATTATTTTTACTTTTTGTCCGTGTCCAATCAGTCCAATGTGATAGGGTACGGACGGATACGGATGTCATTTAAAGTGCTGGATGGTTAGACCCGTCATCCGGCAAAAAGTCGTCCGTCCGTCCGACCAAACCAACCTTTTGTGATTGCTCCTTAATAGGTATATATAATGTTTGATCTAATCGTTTTTTTTTTTGTTTTTTTTTGTTTTGTTTAGAATTTGTTTCTATTTTTTTTGTTTTTTACCAGAGCGGCTCATGAGAGTATTTGAGATCAAATCGAATCTGCTGTTGTTCGGATAAACCTGATGTTGAATTGTGCCTTTGTCGTAGGACCTCGGGCTTTGGAATTGAAATAGGAATTGGACTTAAACGTTCCTGATGAAGTGGATTATTATTAGCTCTCCCCGTCATTCCATTCTTCCTAATTAAGGTCAAAAGGTCAAAGAAAGAAAGAATCAAAAATTTAAATTAGGGGTTATATTTTTATACGATAATAATTCTTACAGTTCTACAATTTCTAATACTATTTTCTTTTTACATATTTTAACAAAACTTTTTACTCCATAGTCCATGCCATATATACTGTGTATCGTGAGTGAAGAACCAAAATCACACATATCCAATTCAAATTCGAATTAAAATGAGGTATGTCAAAAAAAACTCATTGAGAAAGAATTTGGTGCGTAAAAGGTTAATTACGAGCTTTTTGAAAAGTACAAAATGCTCTATTTACAAGTTTTTAAAAAGTCCAAAATATTCTTTTTACATGTTTTAGGATCAATATATTTTTTATTTGTTGCAGATAGTGCATTTTGTATTCAGCTAACAATGGAAATGGGTCATTTTGAGTCTTCACTGTCGATATAATACTTATGTAGGTATGTAGCTTTTTAGCCATGAATAAACATTAACATCAACTACAGCCACACTTTAAAATAATAATTCACATCTAACTATATAGGCAACTATTAGCTCCAACTGAAAAGGGTAATTACTGCTCTACACTTTCAAAATACTTTTGCATTTATAATTACATATAGCCTTGCTTAAAATCAACAACGCACGCTTCTTTCTCCCATCAGCCATGACCATAATATCACGATGTCATCATCATCACACGAGACAAAAAAAGTCTAAAATTATAATTATTATGGACATTGAGACTGAGTGTCACTAAATTCGGGAAGGAATTTAATACAAACTCAAAGTCAGACGTCCGACACCGACACTGTAAGTACGTATGTATAAGTGTTTTAAACTTAAAGAACGAGAAAACAAGCCATTTATCATATGTTTGTACAAATAAATCAAAACACACTATTTGTATGCGCATTAATTAAAGACAGCAATAAAAAAATTACATTTGAAAGTGTAAAATGCACGATTCACACTTGTCGAAGGTGTGAACCAACGTATTTTGACACCTTTTTAAAAGGGCGAAAAATGCACACAGTAATTACAATTTCAATTAAGGGAACTACTTGTAATCTTATGTAAAACTTGTCACTTTGAGAAGATAGTGTTTTTTGATTTTAACAATATTAACAGATGATTTCAATTTAATTTTTTTTTAAAATCCATCATACATAATTTACATAAGCGTAAAGCGAAGCTGTAAACTGTAATTATGTAGGTAGGCAGGGACAGGAGTCGTGTATCATTTGACACGCAGTTATTTACACGTGGAAGCCGAAAGCGGAATCACCAAAGAAATGAATACATTAGTGCAAGTATTAAGTATAGAGGAAAATACCGATAGGAGTGCACCCTGACCTTTCCCTTGGCACAGTTGACAAGTTCCAACTTAATCGTTATAGCTTTAAGTGTGATCCAATTACTATACAGATATAGCCCTATACCCTTACTACTTTATTAGTTAGTTATTAGTCATATAGCTGTAATGGCTAATAACACTTTCAAAAAGCACATAAGCAAAGTGCCCCCAAGAAGATTTATCACGCACTCCTAATCATCTTCAGAGTCATAAATAAAAATTCAACCCAGAATCCAGACATATATATTTCCTATGTATATAATTATCACATGCCATTAACTGAATGCGCAAATTTTTTTTCTTACAGAAGCAAAAGCAAAGCAAGCACTCCTAAAATTGCATGCATATTATTATCATATATAATCTACATAGGTATATGCCTTTCCTTTTGCTTCAAGTTTTAGTTTTATAAAGCGATAAATCTAAATCAACTTACACCATTAAGGAGTTCAAAAGGATCGGATCAGATGATCAGATCGATTTTCATTTCATTTCGTAAGTAGTTTAGCTCTGGGTCAGACAACTCACTGACACACTCACTCACTCCCTTGAATTGTGAAAAGTATTATAGATGTGTGGAGACATTTTATCAAATAATAAATTACTCAATCCAAATTTTGTTAAAAAATTTACTAAAAAGAGAATGAAGATTCCTAATATATGTATATCAACAAAATTATAGATTAAATTTTAATGGTAATACTAATAATGCTATTCAGGGTTATATTGTATTTAGGTATGTGGCTTTCAGAAAATAATAGAAAAAGGATGCTCAACAACAACGGAAAAGAAGTCCCTTATTAAGTAAAGGGGGACGGGGTGATGAAATTTATATAAATTAAGTACAATTAGTAATAATATTAAATTATTATCATTACTTGTATTTAGTAATTTAGTCTGTTGTTTTGTTTTTTGTTTTATAGTGTCATTTAGTAATGTTATTATTATTATTTAGAAGGTTTTTTTTTTAGGTTTTTTTCCACACATGATTTTACAATTTGCAAAGTATCGTTATCGTTATTATATGTAGGTAGGTATATATTACTTGTATATATTATTCTATGTATAATTATATCATAATAATTACGGGTTACATAATTATATAGCTTCCGTATCGTTATCGTTATCGTTTACACAGTATTATTATTATCGTACAGGCAAGTCAGAAATCAAAAATCAAAATCTACGCTGCCCATGAGCATAGTAGCATGGCAGCAGCCTCAACCTCAATCAACAACGTTAGACATGATTAATTACCAAGTGATCTAAAATACAACCAATTCCATCATAATATATTCATTTTCAATGTCATCCTCACCTCGAACAGAATTAAAGTCCTTTTAGTTTTAATGTAGCTTCATTTTTTACCATGTTATTAGAGTTAATGGTTATTGGCGTGTGTGTGTGGGTGTTGTGTTATGTGTATTACAATCCAATACTCAATACACTATTATAATATGATATAATTAATCACGAAGACCAACTCCGAATCCGAATCCGAACAACACAAATAGCAACCTCAGAAAACTAGTTAGTTAATTAATTAACGTCACGAAAAAAAAGAACAATAAAATGTGGAGACTGAGACTGAAACTAACAACCACTCGAATACGAATTCATATTAAAATTTTTAATACCTTTTTTTTTCTTCTTCAGAGAATCACTAGTAGTAATGTAGCACATTTACAATTACAATTAACTACATAAATATTTTCAAGTCTCATCGTCAGTCACACAAGAAAGTTTTTTAGCTATTATGCAAAAGCTTTTTCAATAAAAATAAAAGTTTTTGGGTATAATAGTTAAAACAATTTCTTTTTTTTAAGTAAATATTTTAAAATACCCTACACACGTATTATATTATTGTTATTATTATTATTAAGTTTGTTTACATTGCATTTTAATTTTAAAAATTACAGATACTTTTTTTATAGCATATACTATTTTTTCAACATTATAGTATATTATAGTTACTCTAAAAAAATCCTCAAGCTTTATTAATGTTGATGTCTTTGTTTAGTTTGAGTCTCCTCATATATTTTTAGCGTTAGTGTTCATGGGTAGGTAATTTTGATTTTATATGTACGGAAATTCAACTAGAACAAGGGTGAGAATGCATCATTTAATTATTTCTATTCGAATTTATAAATGAATTACAAATTTTTCATTAAGGAATGAGAAATATTAATTAAAGGTAAACAGAAAATTAAAATGGATGAGTGATATAAGCGTTTTTTTAAAGGGATTGCCTACTCTGCTGTCATTGTTGCTGTTGTTGTTGTTTTTTTTTAGTTCAGTCATTAATAATAATTTATTATATAAATAATATTGCTATAATATGTTGTTGTATATTAGTTTACCTTTTAATTATTAGTATAATAGTATAGTAATAATGCAGCTAGCATTTTGCTCATACACAGATTCTTTCGTTAATTAAGAATGTACATCCCTTTAGCTTATAAGTTACTTCACATTCTTTTTAAGAGCATTCAGCATAGTTATATTAATTATTTAGATATAATCCTTCTATTTAATACAATCAATGATTAAGAGCAAGCCATAATTTATTATGTAGGTAGGTAGGTAGGTAGGTAGGTAGGTAGGTAGGTAGGTAGGTATTATTATAATTATTTAGTAGTCTATTAATTCGTAGGGATTACGGTTGCTGCGGCTGGAAACAGGAAGCCAAGTTATTTTATAGCTTTATAGCTCGAATAGCTACACAATGATGTATTATATTTAGTTTTTTTCATAAATAACTATATATTTCATATTTTATAATTGCGCCGCAAAATCAGTATATATAATATTATTCAGAAACAGAGTATATAGACTAGCTCAATTCCACGCTTGTACGTAGGTAAGTTCATTATAAAGCCTACAACATTTCATGACGGTTTCTCGTAAAATTCCCAAATATTTTTAAAAAATAATTACAATCGGGGGAACTACATCCCCCCGATGATACAGTCCTAATACAGTCTCCTCCTAACAAATCAAAAATCAAAAAATTGCCTGTCAAATAAATTAAGGTGTAGTGAATGTGTGTACTTAACAAAACAAATCACACAAGGGTTTTTTTTAGCCACCACACTTAGCTAACTAGCAGCCAACATTTTATAATTATAGCGCTGCAAAAAAAAACAACAAAATCTCTTATAAGGGGAACGTCTAGATCTCTGTATCCTTTCCCTATTGCATTATCGCATCAGCAACTTTCAACAAAAAACAAAAATACTTGATTGCAATTTGCAATTAATTATTTATTTCAGAGTTACAAAAATTTTGCAGCAACAAAAATTACAAGTTACATTCACGAATCATTCTTTTTTGTGTGGTTCAATCCTTAAATCAAAACAACCAGCACAGAACCAAAACCAAAATCAAAACCAAACTGCTAAGTAGTATGTATGTAACATGTGAGGAATCCATCAGTTCTTAATATCTCAACGCATGTCTTGCTTGAAAAACAAAACGAAAATACAATATTACAATAATAATTATTGAGACATGCACAAAAAATTCAATAATGTAGTAATTATTATTACATACATACTTTTCGTAGTATGGTTTTCATTTTTTGTAATTTTCGAATTTTCAAAATTCGCTCTCGGTTTCGGTAATTCTATCACACACAATAAAATAAATAGAAACCTACAATAATTACAACAATATATTAATGAATACAATGGTCAACGGATTGACGACTGACTGATGACTGACTGTCGGTGAACTTACATTTTACAACTTCAAAAATTCTTCTTATACAGAGCTAAATTAATTAAATGTAAAAAGATCTTTGAATTTCAAAATTAATACTGAATACATTTTGATTTTATACACGGAAAACGACAAACATAAATAAAAACTAGACAAGCTAATATTAATATAGCACTCTGTCACATCGTCTGTCTCTATATATATATCTCTCTCTCCCCCCTGTATATACTTGTCTTCGGTTTGTCCCTTTTTTGATTATTTTGGTTACATTGCGAACTAGAACAATAATATCATTATTGTTGAAAGTGTAATCTATTATTAATTCTGTATTCTGTATAATATTATTACTTCCTACGTTTACCCCCAAAAACAAAATAAAATGAATTAAAAAAAAGCACAAAAAATTATTATCCTGCCCTACATTATTTTAAATGGATAATAATAATTTATAGTAATTTTGAGTGCAGTCCATTTAGGTGTTCTCTGATTTCTGAATTAATTATTATTATTAATAGTACACCTACTTAAGACTTAACTACATAGTAGTAACTATTCACAAACACAATATTTCATAACTATATAGGTATACCAAAAACAAAATCAATTCAAAATTCAAACCCGAACAACTTTCTCACATTCTCTGTGGTTTGATTTTTTTTGAATTGACAGAAACCGGGACAAAAAATATTATTTATATATTTATACGTGTGTGTTGTTGTGTGTAGATTAGATTAATACATTACTGGTAATTTGGAGTGATATTGTTGACAGACCGATAAAATGGTGGATTCTGTCCGGCAGGTGGTTGAAGAACTCCACCAATGGATGAATTGTGACGATGTGGAACATGTGAATAACTTGGAATGGCCCCTGCCCCTGGATTCCTTAAAAATAGCCCAGGCTGAGCATTGTAATTCCTTGAATCTTCCAACTGTGTTCGGCACTGATTACGCTTGGTTCTCTCAGAGGGTGAGTCCACTTGGTCCAACCCGGTCCAACGCTGTTTCTTACCAGCATAATCTTAAAATGTGCACAAAAAAGTTAACATTTTAAAATTTCAAGTAGTGCAATCACAACTAAAAGTATCAAAATCAAAAACGAAATTCATAAGCATTTAAACAATGTAAGACACAGATCAGACAAAGACAACAAGTCAGACTACCAATTTCTCAATTTTCAAGGTCTTAACAATACAAATATTAGAAAAGTAACGTCTTCAAAACATTAAAACTATGAAAAACAAATTGTCAAATATATTTCATTCATACAATTACTCGTTTAGTCCACACATAAATGGTAACACTATTGGTAATATTGATTTTGGATTTGTAAAAGAAATTGTTCATTCAATTCAAGATTAATGCCTACCTGATCGATTACTGAAGAATCCATCAAAAACAACAAAATTATTCACTTGTGGAATAATCTGAGTCAAATTGTAATGTTTTCGGAAGAAGAAAAGGAATTTATCGGAGGGACGATCAATGGCTAAATGCTTCACATCCGCTCTCTCACTCTCCAACATGAACTCAAAGAGTTGACGACCACAGCCCATACGCTGACGTGACTCATGAACGTAGAAATCCAGAATACAGAGGGGATTCATCTCATGCTGTGTTCCCTGCTGATCAAAAATGAATAACTTCTTCCGGCCAATCTTCAAAAGTCCCACCATCAAATTTGAGGACAAATCCACTAAAAAGTAAACTTGCTGATCACTCTCACGTAATTTTGCCGAGTTGGTGATTATCTGATGAAGATTCTGAGCTGAGGCAGAAGCCTTCCCCATCGTGTCCAAGATCTCCGCCAAACATGTCTTCACCCTCCTGAGAAAATACAAAATAGAGGTAATGCAATCCCAAATTACAACTACTCCAATTTACTACTGACGCTTATATATATATATCATCTAGTACAGAATGTCTTCTCAATTTGAGGACACAAAATTTTATACCTAATGAAACTAATGATGTACACGGAACAGTTCTTATCGTTAGTGTTAGTACTTTATTTATGCACGGCAAGTAGATCAATAAGTTTTAAAATTTGAAAACAGTCTTCATCATACTTTCACGATTCTGCTAATTCAAACTATTTCACTTCAATATGTACCAAAACAAATTTTCGGGTAAAATATTGTCAAAAAAATTGGGACAATCATCTAATGAAAAGCTTTGTGTAAGTGTAAAATGTTTTCATTACATCCTTTAATCCTTTTAAAAAGGTGCAAAATATTCTAATGCGTCTTTCGAAAAATCACATTATGGTCTAAGGTCATGTTTATAAAATGGTGTAAAATATTGCAATTTTACGTATTTCAAACAGCTGCAAAATTTTCTGATTCCGTATTTCGAAAAGGTGCAAAATATTCTAATTATGGATTTCGAAAAGGTGCAAAACATTCTGATTACGTATTTCGAAATGGTGCAAAACACTCAAATTATGGATTTCAAAAAAATGCAAAATGTTTTCATAACATATTTTAAAACACCAAAATCCAATACGCCGCCTCCAACAACACGCTTGAAAAGAGAATACAATCCTTTAATTAGCTATCGTTTGAAAAAAACACGTATGTAAATACCCGAACTTGTCATTGACTAGAAAATGTGAAAATTGGAGCTTGTACTTTTTACATGTACACACACACGAGTCTTTCTAACAAGTTGAAGGATTCAACATACATATTATACTACAGACAATATAGACGGAGAGCATGGTATGATTAGTTGATTACAGAGCGCTCATTAGGAGCCATCCTATATAATTTATAGCTCGCTCTCATTCATTTCATTGTCAAAGTAAAGTGCCATTGCCACTAACTACACAGGAGCCCAAGGAAAGAGAGCGAAGAGAAAGACGCACTCACATAGACAAACACCACAAGAGAAAATGAGAAAAAAAAAACGTAAATTAAAATTAAAGTAAATTCCAAATTATACATGTGTCACGTCTCACGCGTCCATATCATCTCACCTCACGCTCACGTACTACTTACATAGTACTACTACTCACAAACAACTCACTGACTGGTACTGGTCTACACCGATACACATATAGACTATGGCACTGGCCCGGCTCCGGCTCATCATTCATCTTACAAGCTAAAAAAAAACGTACATTTACATTCAGTTCACTGAGTAATATTTATAATTTATGAAGCACACACACTCTTTCCCCTGTGTATATTTCATCTCATCTCATATCCCATTTTCCCAATCTCTCTCTCTCGCACTGTCTACTACACTGGCAGCTCAAGCCACATTTAATATAATTATCCTAACTGTAGCTAACTACCTACCTGACAAATTCCATTCATTACTTCCACTCCTGCGCTTCACAAAATTCCAAAAAACACTATCGAGACCGAGACTTTTTCTGCCGGATTCTCCCTTTAAAATTTTTAAGAGTTCCATTCCACACACTTTAAAATATACTATAGCTTCTTGCTCATCGTGTATAATGTTCATCTGAAGTAATTATTATTCCTACGCGCATACAATTACTTACATACAGGTGACACTAATTAGCCCTGTGTATTCATAGCCAAGATTATGGAACATATAAACGCCATACTTGAAAACATCAAATCAAAACCATCACAAAAATATTATCAAGTTTGACCATGAAAACCAAAACTACTGCATCATTATGCTATTATGTATATAGAACAAAATAATTCACCGGCTACCACACAAATGCCATAATTACTAACATTAATTAATTTATATACTATATTCTCCGTATTTTCAATCAAGATAAATAGGTGTATCTCCTTGTAAGTTGAGTATTTTGAAAATTTTAAATCACATAGACAATTAAGAGCAACTCTCCTAATCCTAAAGTGAAATCAATTCTGTCTGTAGCATCTATATCTCACACACAGGAAACAATTCAGATATCTAAACAACAGGTTCACAACAACATCATTACCATTATCATCTCAACACTGCTACATATATTCAAGTCCAGCAGACCTCAAATATTAAACTCCAACGAACCTTATGGTTATGGCATTATGACCATCTGGCCATGGTTCTGATTTTTTGAAAACCAGATATCTACATGTCTTGAGTCCACTGTCACTCAGGCGGTTAGTCATTTTCCCATACGAGTCGAATCAAGGGAATTACATATAGGTATAGCTTATAGGTAGGTACTTAATGTACACTACGAATCAATATTCAAGATACTCTCTTAAAGAAAACCAAAATTATAATAAATAAATCCAATATATATATGTATGGACACATACGGATTGAAATTTCAAATCCCAATTATTCGGTGTAGTATATCAGTATGAGGAGCTCTCCCCATCCGTCCCCATATCATCATCTCCTCCTCCTCCTGTGTAATTACAAAATATTCCAGGCCGTGACCGTCGCCATCTCAGTCGCCGTCGTTCTTTATACACAGACTCACAGAGATGCAGAAGCTGACTGAGATGACATGGAGGACTCTGACTCTGACCGAGCAGAGCGTGAAAGTCTCAATCTCTCAACTCTCACAAGGAAGAGAGGATGACCACAACTTCGTGTAACTATCAATCTGTCATCATTGTCTTTTGCGGATATGGTGTGCGGTTTTTGGAAGGAGAACCACAATGAGGACCATACTACCCCCAACCACAGTAATACACGACCTCAGTTGATCACCACTACTACTACAACACATTATTCTCTTTTTCTAATAATGCCAAAAAAAACTCCTGAAAGCTGAGTCACTTCAAAAACTGACTTAAATAAAACCCAGTATATAGTCAGGCGCAAGATATATGGAAGCGCAGATCCAAGCTAAATTGCCCCTACACCATAGTTAACATGAAGAGACACATAGGAGCATTTAATTTAAAATGGTGGCCAAGTACAAAGATTAGAAATAAATATTTTCTGGATCCGCGACTGGTTCTATATGTCGCTTTCATAGATATAAGTAAAAGTAAGGTATGAATTTCCAATTATGTATTTCTCTTCCCATTGATTTTACAACACTGGGTTGCTGTTTTGGCACTATAATATTTTGACTTTGGTTTTTTGACTTCATTTAATGTATTGTTTCGGATTCACTATGCATACCTACTTTGGTATATGTACAATTATGTGTATACTGTGTATAGGGAGTGCAGTTGCAGTTCTATAGCGGCTCCACGGTTCACTATGCTATTCCGTACAACAGCATGACAGAAAACCATTAATTTTTGTTCTACACTTAACGACTAATATGATATGATGATTATGATGATGTGGGTCTTTGCTCTACCGTGGCCGTGGCTGTACTCAGTACTCGCACTCTAGACATGGCTATGTATTATGTGCATAGTGGACTGCACGTTCACACATCACATCTGTAGGTTCATCTGTCTGTGGGCTGAAGGCGAGTTCAAACTTTAGATTAGAAAATCTTGGACCACGCAGTATATATTCTAGTAATTCTAGATAAAAAAAATAAATTATTGTTTCCCACCCGTTTCCGTCATCTCTCTCTCTCTCTCAAAGTCTCATGGAATTATAAATGTACATTTGCAGAGACATAAGCGCGTCATAATAGTATTATGTGTAGGATGTTGTAGTAGTAGTAGTAGTAGTAATAGTAGTAGTAGTAGCACACAGTCCAAACTACGATATCTGAATTTTATTTTCATTACAGATAATCTACTTTCAACTTTAGGCCACTTGGAAAACAGTAACTCACAATCCATCCCTAATCGCGCACACATTTTTTCATAAGAAGCGAAATGTACTAACTTGGTGTTTTTAAAAACAAGCAAAATATTTCAAATTGATGTTTTTTGGAAATACAAAATATGCTGATTTCATGATTTTAGAAAAGGCAAAATATTCCAGTTCGATGTTCTTTAAAAAAGAAAACGCAAAATACTTCAATTATATATTCTAAAAAATTCTAAATGCTCTAATTTGTAAAAGAATACCACACTGCCGACTTTAGTATCTCCGTATTTTTCAGAAAAGCTGAACATTTCTTCGAAGTATAATATTTAAATCTTTTAAAAATAATTTTAAAATAATTCACCCGCAATAATAATAGCTTTAAATGTGTGCAAAAATTCCATAATATTCTAACTTGAAATGTTAAATCGTTTAATCTCTGACTCTGATGTGTGTGTGTAGAATGTAAATACCTATGTAAGGAGATAAAACTTTTCGCACCTTCACCTTCACATACTTGGACGATGACGACTAAAATACATTGCATAATCCACATCCACAGAAAATCCGTGGTGCAATACTAACTTTTATTTAAACTGGAGTCGTACTGATAATGATGTAATAAAGCCACTGCGTTCCCTACACTTCCAAAGTTAACAGACTACACTGCTAAGCACGGTGTCCATTTTTCTGTGAAATACATACATGTATGACTGACGACTACTACGAGTGAGCACGTCCCTTCCCGTACATAATAATAAATTGTAATCTTTAAATCACATCTCTCTCTCTCTCTTGACGTAATAAAGTCCACGGCCAAAAAGCTTAAGACCGTCAGCTCCACGTTTCAAATTGAAACAACTATGTAGGTTGTAGTTGAAACAACTACATACATATACCCAAGAAACATAAAAAGAAAAAATATCAAAAAATAGCATTAATAGTAAGGGCTATGCTACCAGCACTACCAGAACAGAACAGAGTACAGAACCGCGGAAATATAGATACATATATCCATCTATATTTTCATGTCTGGAGACTACTATTATTAATACGTAGGAAGCATGTAGGTAGTAGGTAGGTACGGGCACCGCATTTTCTCGAATAGTGTCCCGAGTGTCCCCGTCGCCACTCTAATTTTTATCGTTTCGCTAAACTTCCCTCATTTAAAATACATTACACAACATATCCCCAGTGAAAAATCAAAATGGTCCATATATCCAATTTAAGCTAGAATTAAAAATTAAAATGAGCTATGTAAAAAAACACTATTTAAATGAGATAGATGCGCAAAATGTTAATTAAGAGTTTTAAAAAAGTGCAAAATATTCCATTTGCATGTTTTTGAAAAATGCAAAATATTCCATTAACATGCTTCGTAAGCAGATATTTTAATTGTTTTTGTAGATAGTGAATTATGTTTCTCGCTAAAAAAATATGGATATGAGTCATTTTGAGCATATCCCATAAACCGGGCCGGGCTCTACTCCACAAAATGCGGTAGCTCCACATACAATGTAGGTACATTATTATACGCTCAATACTCGGGATTTGGACTGCAAGGAAACGCAATCTGCACTATACCTATACCTACCCCTCCAAACCTTTACTGTACTGTAGGCAACTGCATCAGTAATAGCTCCTTTATACATAATCATAATAATAAAATAATCATATTAAATTATCTTCTCCTTCATCTTGTCTCGAAAATCTCAAACTTTACAGTCTGACGATCCGCTTAAAATCCTCACATACAAAACTACAACACACACACACACACACACACTTTTTCCTCTACAACTTTACCAAAACCAATGACAGTTTTCTCATCGTAACAAAACAACAAAACAGAACAGAACAAAAAAAAACCAAACTCAAAACCGAAACCAGCGCAGTAGCCTTGCGTTGTTTCTTTATGATAATCCCAGAATCAGAGTCTTAATCTAATCCTCGCCATCCTACTACTTTTTACAATGGAGTCTGACTTAATTCGTGCAAAACTTACACAGAGACTTGAGCATTGCACTGTACTAACTATGTACACACTACAATGCAGGTCCTAATCCTCATAAGTGTGTACTAAATTCTACACAGGGATCGTCCACTCATGACGTATGAATATTATAAGAATAACTACTACTACATTAAGGGCTAAATTTGTCTCACGTCATTGCTTCTCTACTTCTTAATACAGGAAGATAGATATAAGAAAAACTGTAAAACTACAAAAAGAATAATTACAATCACACAAACTCCTGTCTTCCGGTACAGGGCAGAGAATAAATGGCAAAATGGTGAAACTCTCAACAATTCTATTCCCAAATAATTGCAATAGTACAATTACTCAATACCGACCGTGCACATTACTACTATACTTAAAACATCTGACGTATTTAGCTCAACAATAAAAGCAATAAAGGGACAGGCAGGACCACCACAGCATACCAAGAAGACCAGGGAGTGGAAATATATAACTTTTTTTTAAAGGAACGTTTACGGTGTTTTTTTTTTAACTTTTAAAAGTTACTTCTACAGAACAAGGATGACGATGCCGATGGCGATGCCGATGGCTGTGATTAATTCCATACAATGTGATTTTTTTGCAGTATTTTATACACAGGTATACCTATATAAAAACCATAGCAGTTATAGCATTATTCACATACACTTCCATTTTACTATTGAATTCTCCTTCTGTTTAGAATAGATTGAAGAAAAAAATAGAGTTCGAAAACAAGACAACAAGACAAGATGAACCTTACATAGAATACATTTTCTTTCTTTTTAAGAAAAGTAATCTCCCATTTTCGACTTCCACATTCCTCTGCTTTTATTTCAACTACGAACGAGAAACAAATAATTCTTGGATATATACTTTTAATTGTGAATACTGCACGATTTATTTTTGTGAATTGTGTATAACGCCACTAATCCCTAATAGAAGTAACGTAGAAACAGCTTTGGCAACAGACTGGGGAATTGACATTAAAATTGCAAAATAAGATATCATCTCTACATGTAAAATGTTTTAGAAAGAAATCAAATTAAAGTCAGTATTTCATATTTTCCAGTTCAATTTGAATTAAAATAGTCTTTTTTTAAACATCTTTCAAGAAAACAAACAACCCAAACGGGCGTAATCGAATTTACATGCATTTTTAAAGCTTTCTACACTGTCAGTGATTTTAGTAGCTTTTACTACTAGTCTAGTTTAGTATACAAATAGTAATAATGTAGGTACCTACAATGGTAATTACGTAGGTAGGTACTTCCTCTCTTACAATTTATAATTCGCCTTCTAATAAAACAAAGAACCACACTACATCCTACCTAACTACATAAGTACCTACCTTAGTTTAAGACTTTAAGAAAGAATACAGTATAAAGACTTTAGAGATTTTTTTTCCCTTAAAAAAAATAAAGTTCGGTAGTTCGGTTAAATTGTAAAAATGTAAATTGGTCAAGTGCAGAATGGATTTTAAGAGAGAGACTGCAATTTGGCGAATCACATCCTCACATCCACGTTTAATTTCCATGTCGATCTGTACCTACTACGCCTCTCTCAATCTCTCTTCCCCTCAATTTCAATTTGAAAGAAAGCCACTTGCACATATTATATGCACAACCATACATTCGCCCATCTGTTCAGTACCTTTTACATTCCTTCATACTGCCACATACTACACCAGCCAACGAGCCGACCAGCCCCATCATAGTCATAGCCTCATATTATTGCGAGCAGTTCGAATTGGAATTGGAAAATACACAATGGAATGACAGACATATACAGGTGAGTGCCATGCTCATTTGATTCCACTGAAAATCCTGATGTGCAATAGTCATAAAATACGAACGAGGAGACGAACGAGATGTACCTACCTGTGCAGGATAATGTTAAGAGATGTAAAAAGTTAAAAGCTCTCTCTCTCTCTCCATTCTCCATACAAATCAAACTACAAAATCAGAGACTGTGTAAGTTTCAACGAAACGTGAACGTGGACGCTCACTCGCTCGCTCTCTCAATGCTAAAATTCTCAACGGAGAGAGAATCCATTGACTGAGACTAGTGAGACACCTGAACCATGACGAATAATTTCTCTATTGCTTCCTTTCCACTTTGGCAAATTCCAAACTCAGAAACTACTACAACTACAACATAGAGAGGGAAGAAGGCGAAGACATACTCTCATCTACAGATGCAAACTGTAGTTTAAACTTTACGTGTCTGTTCAGTCAGATTCTCAAGATTGTCTTGTCCCCTCCTTCAGAGCACAATAACAACTAAACTACAACAAACTCCACTCTCCTTTCCTCTCCTAATATTACTGTACACAGGTAGAGAGATTGTCGAGTTGTACACAGCCAGACGGAGACGGATATGATAGCTTTTGAGCATATAGTCTCTCCAATTTATTTTATAATCTTATATTGCCAGTGTACCTATACCTGCCTGCCTCTGGTTCTGGTACACACGGGGACAGAGAGAGAATATACTCTTTCAAGATGTTATTTATTCGGAAAGTAAAGTAAAGAAGAAAAAAAAAAGTGGTGGATAAAATTAAATCTCTTCCTTGTCGAGATGTCGACACGCTCCACGTCCGCTCGCTCCACCAATAACGCCACACAGCAGAGAGCCACCACGGCCCCGCAGGACAATGACTTTATACTTTATTATAAATATCAAAAAATATATTTCCGTTTCAATAAATTAATTTTTCCATTTTTTTCTTTCAAGACATATGTGTGTACATTACACCGGGGAAGGTGTGTAATTACACTTATATATAGCACTTCTATCTTTATCATTTCATATATATATATATATCAGTAATCTATGTGCTATCAAAATTACAATCCCCGCCCCGCCCACTCCAAAATCCTCATTTACTTGTATGTACCTTTACTGTATGTTACCTGTGCCTGTCAAAGGCCCTGTACGTACCTATATGTTAGTAAGTCACTAAAATTACGATTTGGATTTCAAATAAATAAATTGCACATATATGTAGGTGTAGGTGTATGCAAATTTCAGTGCATTCTATTTTATTCCAAATCGAATTAATTGTGTGTAACTTTGCCGCTTTTGGATTTATGTGCGCAGGCAGCAGGTATTAATTTTAATACATAATTACCACAAATAAAAGAGGGATTCCAATTTTTCCATATTACTATTATCTATACCCTCATTTATTTTCCATTATGTTCTCATCTCACACTATGTCATTTACCTATACGTATATGCTTTATAAAGAACCGTATCCGTAGCCGTAGCCGCATACAAGACCCTATCACCGTGACGTGCTGGTTCTGGTTCTATATGGTTAACGGTGTACAGAGACTTTTACAGAGATGTGAAAAGTTCGCGGGTACAGCTGCTGACAAGGCAGCAGTATAGTTCAAATTTTTCATTTTTGTCCATAATTACTAATTAATATTACTGCTATACTATATAGCCACTATATAGTTACTATATAGTCAGTGAGTCAGATTTAGGAATTTTACCAAGCTGAACCTTCATATACGAACGGGGGTGATTAAAAGTACGTACCGGTAATTAGCAAAATATATTATAGGTACATAATATGAAACTTCCATTAAAATTGAGCAAGTCTACTGTAGGGTTCCCCCTTCTTCCAACCACAATATCTAAAAAAAAATCTAATAATCTACAAATAATCCACATTTTTTTATATTATAGGCATAGGAAATAGGTACTGGTTCAGTTGAAACTGGCCTGGCGCTATTTATTTTTCAATTTAAAATTTATGTATCCTCTCAACAAAAATAAAGCAGTTACTCAATCAAATAATAATTTAAATTATTACTTTACACTTTACTGCTGACTGACTAACTGACTGCTTTCGATCTTGGCCCTGCTGCGGGTCGTGAACCATGACCACTGCCATTTATGTAATATTTTATAATTCAATTCCCCTATATCACACTCGTCGTCGTCGCAAATATGTATCACATAATTATATACTAATTACTCTCATTACATTCCCATTACCATTAACATCCTCACCGCATCGTCGAGTCAAAGTCGACATTGTCGCCGTCGTCGCCATTCCTCCTCCTCATTACAATGATTACAAAATTAGGATTACACGACTACGTTACGATTATGAGTGTCACACCAAATAAATAATTGGTTTTTTTTCTTCTTCTGCCGACTAAATAATAATGACGAACCACACGAGCCGAGCCATATAGTCATAAAGTAAGTCAAAGTCATAGACAGAGAGCAGGGCAGCAAATCTACACCTACATTTTTTTTATTATCTTCCTTATAATGTGTTGTTTGTGTGACTAGTTATTAGCTCGTCTACAGTCTATACAGATAGTGATAGTTAGTGCAAACAAACATTCACATTTGAATTTGAACCAACGCAACAACGCAACGCGTCCTTCCTGCCCTCCCTTTTCCTTCCTAAATATTGAGTGTAGGTAGGAAGGAAGGATCATGTAGTCCTTTTAAACATTACACATTTTTTAAGTGCAAGTTACAATGTACAATGTAAAGTACAAGGTAAATATTTTAAAATTCAAAAGGCTTTATCAAGGAACGATAAAAGAATTTACATATTATATTTGTACGCCTACAACTAATCCTTATATAATTTTCATTTTTAGTTGAGACCTTCAGTATCTGTCCTTTATACAGCTCATTCATGACAAAATATATACACAAATATTAATAATCCTATATATACTCACTCACTCACACATACACACAACTCCAAATGTCCAGTTTAAAATTCATCACATCATTTTTTCTGAATTGAACGCTATGATGCTATGCTATATGCTATATAATTGTGTATTTAAATGAATATTGCTACGAGCAAAAAAAAATATAATGCCCAGAGATAAGCTCATTCCTCTGGTTCTGCTATGCTTGACTCTTGAGAGAGTTGTCCACAAATTACAAATTACAATAAATAATAGTTTACAGAACACATTTGACTCGTACACTGGTAGTTTGTAGTAATAGTAATGATATTGGAAACAAATTACAAATTTGTAAATTGGAATGTAAACGCTCACAATTTACAGTTTATAGCTTCCAACAACACATTCATATTAATACTTTAAATATTATTATTATCATTAATTATAGGGGACCCAGCTCCATTCGATAAATCACATTGTACATACAAAGCAGCATTCCCGTCAAATTACAATGCATCTCCACCGTCCACCGTCCAGCCAGACCAAAAAAAAACATGAAATGCCAATAGCCAAATACAGATCAGAGAAGGGAAGGAAAGGACCATCAGTATCAATCACTAAACATATGAAGAGTTTTTTGGCAAAACAAGTCAAGTTTTACAGGAACAACGAATAATGAATAAAATGGGACAGGTTTATTTTTTTAACTCAATTTTTTTCTACATGTACTGTAGCTGACGAAGGGTTAATATTACAAGTAGTTTCATAACTCTAGACTGACTATATGAAAGTTATAAAATTTTCAAAAATTTTAATTCGTTTTCGTGGACTTGTCCCGTTTTGCGAAACAACTCTTCATATATACAGAATTATCTCTCGTAATAGGGTCCTACCTATATAGAAAGTTGTACCGTCTCAACGAACGTCAGCGTGTAAAAGCAATAAAGCAGTCAAACCCAGCTTATCTACCTACTTACGAAGATACGGCTACCTATGTACCTACATCATTATAAATCGAACCATTTCTAATATTATTGTGCGTTTCATTTTTCATAATAATTACAGAGGGAACAGTAACAAAGTACCTACTGAGAGAACACCGCACCGGCAAGCCATGAGCTATATGGCCCACCAATGACAATGGCCGACTGATCTTCTCAATACTTTTTGATTCTTGATCAAAGCTCACAAAATTAAATATCATGTCCTCAATTATCCCACATCGATCGCACTGTACAAAGTCTTTTTAATTCCAGGCGGTCGTTTTCCTATCCAAAATACAGTGTGTACAAAACTATACAATTTATGGCGAGTAATAAGACATAGTTAGGAAAATAGTGGAAATAGTTTTTATGAGTTTCTAGAACTTGTAGTAAGTTTGTAGTTATTACAGTTACAAAGTACACAGTTATTACATTTCCCTTTATTTGTATATTTAATATGTAAATTACAATGTGAAGGATGAGTAGTTGCATGTTGCATCGTCAGTTTCACTATCAATGGAATTATCACCTTAGCTCAAAAATTACATAGTATCAACTTTTTTTTTTACTAAATTTTACTCTATAATTCTATATAGTCAACATTAAAATTAAATTGTAAGTTTAAAATGGAAATTTAGAAAGAAGCCATATGCGAAAATTTAACTGCATTCACACTGTCATTGTCACAGTTTTCACTTCACAAAAAAAAAATTTAGAAGTAAATATACATAGTAAATCGATAAAATTACGACTTACTACCTACCTACGTTACAAAATTACAACATCAACATTTTTGAACACAATATGTCGCGTCCCCAAGAACTCAAGACTAACCATGTCACCCTTGCATGCATTGCATTACCAAATTAAATATATTAGACTTTATACTTTATAAGACTTTTTGAGTAGGATGTGGCCCTAGTAGTTAAATTGTAATAAAGTACTGTGCTGTGTAGCTATGTACTAGTAGCGCTACTTTGACTTTGGCTCTGAAGCCTACTTATATACTTATGAAAATTCGATTATTTTACTTCACTTTACTTTACACGGACGGGGATAAGCCTAAAGCTTAGAGAAGTAGGAGTATAGGGTGGTATACGTAGGTATATTGGATAGTTAGATCTGAATTATATATACAGTCCACATTATGACATGGAATTTGAAATTACACTATACATACATAGTTCCTTTACGATTTTTTTGTGGATACACTTTGACTTGGCCACTTGGCCTCACTCAGTTTTCTTCCATAACTTTCAATGGGAAATCATATGGACGTTAAAGTTAACGTGAGTATATAGTGGAACGTTATTATTAGCGTGTATAGTAGAGTACACATTTTAATGTACAAAATAGCAATTTATCTATATAGTAGGTTTCAAAGAGTTGGAACTTAATAGTACTTATGTAGTATAGCTTGTGTACGCCATATTATGTACGTTGCTTAGTATTTATTATTGTAATAGATGATATGGGACGAGAGAGAGAGATCAGGATGGGAGATATACAGTAAAAACAGGACCAGAACCAGAACCAGAACCAGACCAGTGCTAAAGTTGTCTCTTTGAACATAGGCATAAACATATGTGCATTTCATTCATTTTTCATTTTATATCCATCACTACGAAACCAACTACGAACGAGACTACAATTACAATACACAGATAGAATACAAGTACAGAAAAAAAAGTGCAAACTACATACACACAACATGCAATAATGCTACAAAATAAAAACTACAATTCACCATCCACAACACAATGCATATTTTACAGATACACACACAGAGGAATGGGAATACATTAATTTACATACAAACACTGTACACTGTGAATGTTGCTTTTCCCTTCTGCCTCATTATTACCTTCGCCTTCATCCCTACGCCCACGATGACAATACTCAACAATCTCAAAAGATGATAGTCAAATTGTGTGTGTGTGTCTGTCTGTACGTGGGACAGGACCGGATAATGCGGCCAGCGCAGGCAGCCCTCGCTGCTTGAATTTTCAAAAAAAATGTAAATGGAACATTTTGCAGTTTTCAAAAATATGTAAAAAGAATGTTTTGACTTTTCAAAAACATGCAAATAAATTTTTTTTTGCACATTTCAAAAACATGCAAATAAAACATGTAACACTTTTCTCAAAACATGTAAATAGAACATTTTGCACTTTTCAGAATGAAGTAAATCGAACATTTTAAACTTTTCTAAAACATGCAAATACAACATTTTGCTTTACCAAAAAAAAACTTCAATAAAATCAACATGGAAACAAATTGCTGCCTAAAAGCAATTCCTTCGTCCGGCCCTGTACGTGGGACATTGTAAGAACAGTAAGTAGTTTTACTAATCGAACGAAAACGAACCACAATTCGAATGATGATCAATTTTTTTCGTTCATTTCCCAATTTTTCTCAGTTTTCCTATGCTACAGAACAGAAAGAGACGACAGACCAATAGCATAACCAAAGGTAAAGTAAGAAATAAAATAAAAGCTAGAGCTATGCTGTAACTAATCATGAGGACTGAAATAAATAGAAAAAAGGAAATCGAAATCGGTGTCAGTGAGTAGTTTAAGTCGGGGATTACTATTGATACTTTTATTTCATTTCTCTACCATAATAGACATTGAGTCGGATTCGAAATCCGAAACGAAGCCGAAGCCGACATCCGCCCATGGAGAAAACGTGAAATGTGAATTTAAATGGGACTGCAGATAAAAACGGAAACTCAAGCCGGGCCGGAGGCACCTCAGCCCGGCCCGGGTTTAAGAAACTGACAGAACGGAAAGTATGCCAGAGACTTAGCATGTCCGTCCACCTTCCTCTTCCCTCGACAGGGACAGGTGTACATAGACAGATAAGATAAAAGACAAGAAAGATGATCGACGGCCAAACTAGAATTATGGCCTCACACACTCAAATAATATACTATATAGCGTTTGTTTGCAGTTTCTAGAAGGCCGACAGCCAAGAAGGAAATAAAAAGAAATGATGCTCGAGGTTTTTGAAAATAAATCAATAATTTGTGCAGCCAGGACGCAGTACACTACTGACTGGGAATGGGAATGGGAAGGCATATGATATTAAAACTAATGGACTGAATTGAAGGAGATGCAGAATGCAGATGCATGTCACATTTTACGGACACATACATACGTGTATGACGCGACGTATGAATGAAGATGGACTACAGATATCAACTCCTATTATGCTAATTTAGTTTCGTACCGGCGCGGCGGGTCCGTATTTAGTACGTATGAACAGTTAACTAAAGTAAGAGAACGGTGATGAACTAGGCATATCCAACAACATTGTGAACCAAAAATGGAAATTAAATAAAAACACTGCAATAATCTGCAACACTGTATTCCTATGTACTATTAACTAAATTATAACAAAAAAAGTAAACCGAAAAAAAGACTTACTGTGGCCCAAGTTTATTGACGGAGGGGCAGCCTACAGGAATCAAATCATTTCCAACTACCGAGATTTCATGGGGAAATAAATCCGCAAGACGATATCCGTATTCCATTTTTTCCTGGTTTTCTCTCTTCTTGTTTGTAATATGTGACTCCTTCCTTCTTTTCGTTCTCGTAAAAATACTTTTTCTTCTTTCCACAGACAGAAGGTTATGTATGGTAAACGGGAAAGGTAATGGTCACGGTTTTATAAATGACTTACGGTCCTTACAACTCACAACAATGACAATCAACAACTGGCTCAAGAGACAGAATACAATCAACAATGGACAAGAGAGGACAATACAATCACAACTGCCCGTAAATTTCTTCAATCATGTAACTCACTTTTGACTTTTGAGATTTTATAAAAATCCGTTATTATTTTTAGCTATCACTCGAAATAATTTAATTAAATCTTGGATTTAACTTTTTTAGACTATTATATAGTTGATACTTGGAAGGCCCGGCTGACAGTTAATGTTGACAGTGGCGGTCGTGGCAGTGAGTTTGGAGTCGCTGAATTTTGAATTTAAGAATTTTATGGATTTTGAAGCTTGAAATGTGAAAAGCATTGATGATTAATGAAAAAATTTGAAATTTGGAAAATTGCGTTGACGTTCAGCAGAGTAAATTTAGTCCAGCTAGGTGGGTATAAAGTAAGTCGGTGTCAATGGACGTAGACAGAGACAGACAGTAGTCAAAAGAACAGGAGTAATTTTGTTGTGCGGTCGTGGCCGTTATATAAATTTTCCAGCTAGATTTCCAAATCCAAATGCACTTCCTTCTAGTAAGACAGACAAGACAGAGACTGACTGACAGACGGAACGGAGTCCAGAGAGATAGAGAGAGAGATATATAGTCCAGAATCCAGAACCACAAGACAAGAATCCAGTATCTAGAGTGATTTTTTTAGATATTTATTTTCTTCCTTCACTTCGTCCAGCCAGTGGGAGATCCAGGAACCAAAAATTTTGAAGGAAACGACGGAACGGCAATGGCACAGGAGCACACGACGACAACGACACCAAAAAAAGGAGACTGAGAAAAGATAAAATCCTAGTCAAGAATGAGATGAGTAGTGGATGATTCTGTTTCTGATGATTAGTGTCAATTTAAATACAATAATATTTATATTATGCTTGGCTGAAAGTTTGCGGATCTCTGGGATGCGCACCTCCTGAACACTAAACTTCAAGACTTGAACTAAACTCTGAACAACTCTCATGTAAAATGTAGCTCTCAGCCTCCTTTCCTTTGATTAGGACTCATCCACAAATGACGTTACACCTCAACATCATGCATCATTCTTCCTTGTTGTTCACCCACCCATAACATAACCTATAGTTGTGTTGTTTAACATTCTAACAAATACGTAAAAAACAATCGGCCACCCCTGTGAATGCCCCTACGTCATTTACAGATAATCCCTCAATCCTTCATCCTCGTCGTCCTCACAACTGACTCACTCTGACTACTGTGCCACAACACAACCAAAACCAATAAACCAACGACTGTGACTTACATAGCGGGAAACGGGGGTGTGCAAAAATGATGCCACGCAATTAGGGGGCACTCTCTCGGAATCCCGATACGGTGCTATCGACCAGCAATATTATTTATAATTAATTTGGTGGTTAGTTAACGAAAACCCATTTTTACGAACGTTGCTTTGGTTGCACACTTTCATTTTATTAGCATCCTTTACCAGGGACACGTACTGCATACTCTTTACACCCGGGAAATTCAATTGAACAGGTTGGGCAACCAAGGGGGG